>CAUYRH010155407.1:0-15722 GCA_963574655.1 Perodicticus potto | reverse complement strand
TATGAGCTTGCTCAAGATGGAACTTACTGTTCTTGTTCAAAACTAAGGCTCATATAAGTTTCATGATAACCAGAGGGGGGATAAAAGTTATGGTAAATACATAAACAAGAAAGAAAGGAATCAAGGCTTAGCACTAAAGGAAAACACCAAACTTTAAGGATAGATAACAAGAAAGGAAAAAAGGAAGAAAGACCTACAAAACAACCAGAAAACAATTGACAAAATGGCAGGGGTAACACCTTCCCTACCAAAATAACCTTGCATGAAAATAGACTAAATTCTCCCATTAAAAAATAGTGGTTAAATGAATAAAAAAATAATACAACTATATGCTTCCTACAAGAGACTTGCCTTACTTTAAGGACATACAGCCTGAAATGAAAGGGTAAAAGGTATTCCATGCAAATAGTTACACAAAGAAAACAGAAGTGGCTATATGTACATCAGATAAATAGACTTTAAGTTAAAAACTGTCACAAGAGACAAAGACTTTTTATAGCAACAAATGCCTATTTGATAAAAGAAGAAAAATCCCAATAAATAGACTAACATTATGTCTCCAGGAGCCAGAAAAAGAACAAACTAATTTAAAGTTACTAGAAGAAAGGAAATATTAAAGATCAGAACAAAAATAAATTACATAAACAACAAAAAATTAAAAAAAATAATAAGTCCAACATTTGGTTTCTTGAAAAAATAAACAAATTTAGCAAATCCTAGCTAGACAAAGAAAAAAAGACAGAAGACTTAAATAAACAAAATCAGGAATAAAAGTGGAGACATTACAACAGACACCTCAAACACGAAAAGGATCATCAGGAACTATTATGACAAATTATATGCCAAGAAATTGGATAACCCAGAAGAAACAGATGCATTGCTGAAAAAATACACCCTACAAGACCAAATCAAAAAGAAATAGAAAGTTCAGATAGATAGATAGATAGATAGACTGAAGTAGTAATTAAAAATCTTCCAACAAATAAAAGTCCAAGACTAGATGGCCTCACAGCTGAATTCCGATAAATACTTTAAAAGAATTATTACCAATACTTTATGAACTCTTCCAAGAAATAGAGACAAAAGGAATATTTACAAACACATTTTACAAGTCCAGCATCACCATGATACCTAAGCCAGACTACCATACTGCAAGAACTAAAAGCCAAGATCTCTGAAAAATATTGATGCAAAAACTCTCAATAAACTGCTAGCAGACCAAATCAACAGCACATAAAAAACATACATCATCACCAAGTGTGTTTATTCCTTGCAAACAAATATGGCTTAACACACACAGATCAATCTGTGTGATACATCCCATTAACAGAATGACAAATAAAAATCATATAAACATCTCAATTGACACAGAAAAAGCTTTTGACAAAGTTCAACATCCTTTCATGGTAATAATTCCTAACAGTTTATATATAGAAGAGAAGTTCCCCCAATAACATCATAAAGGTCACTTATGAAAATCTACAGCTAACATCTAAATTAATGGGGATCAATGGAAAGCTTTTCCACTAAGATCCAATAAAAGGTAGGGATTCCCACTCTATCCACGTCTATTCAATGTATTGGTCATAGTAGCCAGAGAAATTAAGCAAGCAAAGAAATGAAAGTCATTCATGTGGGAAAGGAAGAAGTGAAATTGTCTCTGTTTCCTGATGACATGATCTTATAAATCAAAAATCCTAAAGACTCCATCAAAAAAACAGTTAAAACTAATAATTAAATTTAGTATGATGCAGGTTGCAAAATCAACATACAAAAATCAGTAGCATTTCTTTATACTAACAATGAAACTATCCAAAAATGTTTTTTAGAAATTCTATTACAATAGTATCAAAAAAAGAAATAAAATAACATACTTTGGAATAAATTTAACCAAGGAGATGAAAGATCTATACACTGAAAACTATAAAACATTGATGAAAGAAATTGAAGAATACACAAAAAATGGAAAGTTATCCCATATTGATGGATTTGAAGAATTAATATTGCTAAGGGTGGTGAACCTGTTGCCTTCTAGATTGTTTTAATAAAAGGACTATATACTACTCAAAGCAATCGACAAATTCAATGTAATCTCTATTAAAATTCCAGCAGCATTTTTCATAGAAATAGAAATGGTAATCTGAACATTCATATGGAACCAGAAAAGACCCCAATAGCCAAAGCAATCTTGACCCAAAAGAGCAAAGTTGGAGGCATCACACTCTCTGAGTTCAAAATTTATTACAGAGCTATTATAATCAAAACAGCATAAACAACATGGTAATGTCATAAAAATAGATGTATCAACAAATGGAATAGAACACTAAGCCCAGAAATAAACCCAAGTATTTATGGTCAATTGATTTTGGGGAATGGTACCAAGAATACACAATGGGAAAAGGACAGTCTTTTCAATAATGTTGGGAAAACTGGAATATCCACATACAGAAGAATAAAATTGGATCCTTATCTCACACCATGTACAAAAATCAACTCAAAATGTATAAAAGACCTGAAACTGTAAAGCTATTAAATGAAAAGATAGGGGGAAAGCTCCCCAATATTAGTCTGGGCAATGATTTCTTGAATAGGGCTCTAAAAGCACAGGCAACAAAAGAAACAAAACTAAAAACAGACAAATGGGATTGCATTTAACAGCAAAGAATGTAATTAACATAAGGAAGAGACAGCCCATAAAATAAGGAAAGTATATACAAACCATACAGCTAATCTCATAGAAACAGAGAGTAGGAAGGTGATTACTAGAGGTTAGTAGAGGGAGGGAGCAGGAGAAGAAGGGGGAGATGTTAATCAGAGGGTACAAAGTTTCAGTTAGCCTGGAGGAACATATTTTCTTTTTTTTCTTCATCAGTTGGATAAGGTGCTGCCATCTTAACAAGGTTGGAGGGGGGCACATCTCACACCTGAATGTGAAAACCTAATCATTATGTTTAATGAGGAATAAATTTTTGTGATCTATTTTACTGCATGGTGACCACAGTTAAAAATAATGTGATGTAACTTCCAAAATTGCTAAAAGAAGAGATTTGTAACATCTTCACCACACACACACAAAAGATGTTGAGGTGATGGATATGTTAATTAACTTGATTAAATCTTCTTACAATGTATAAATAGATCAAAACATCATTTTTACTACATAAAAATACACAATTTTTATTAGTCAATTAAAAATGTATTAATAAAAATATAAGCCATGATCCTTTGCCGTCAAAAATAAATTTCTAATGGCATTTTTCACAGACGTAGAGAAAACAATACTAAAATATATGTAAATAATCACAGGATATTCAGAATTGCCAAAGCAATACTAAAAAGGAAAAACAAAGTTGAGGCATCACAATTCCCAATTTAAAATTATACTACAAAGCTATAGCAATCAAAACATTATGGTGCTGGCATAAAAACTGAGACATAGACCAATGGAACAAAACAGTGAACCCAGAAATTAGTTCAAACATTTATGGTCAATTAATTATAAACCAGGACACTAAAAAGAGAAATGGGGAAAGAATAGTCTCTTTAATAATGGGGCTGAAAAAAAGAAAAAAATAATAATGGGGCTGAAAAACTAGATTTCCACATACAAAAAGAATTAAATAAAATTGTGCCTTCATCTTACACCATACACAAAAATCCACTCAAAATAGATAAAAAGCCTAAATTTAAGACTTGAACCCCAAAAATTTCTACCAAAAAACCCTCCTGGACAATGATTTTTTGGCTAACATTAGAATCTCAGGCTACAAATGCAAAAATAAATGAATGGAACGACATAAAAGTGTCTGCATAGCAAAGGCAACAACCATAACAAAGGCAACCTACATACTGGGAAAGAATATTTGCAAACCACATATCTGATAAGTGGTTAATATCCAAAATTTATAAAGAACTCTTACATCTCAACAGCAGAATAATAACCCACCTTAAAAAAACAGGCAAAGAAAACATTTAAAACATCCACAAGTTTCTGTGGAAAGGTGCTCAACATCACCAATCAGCAGAGAAACACAAATTGAAACCACTATGAGATGTTATCTCATACCCATTACCATGACTACTACCAAAAGCCAAAAGGTAACAGGTTTGATGAAGATGTAGAGAAAAGGGAACCCTAGCCCTGTTGGTGGGAGTGTAGATCAGTGCAGCCTTTATTAAAATCAGTATGGAGGTTCCTCAAGAAATTAAAAATAGAACTCCCAGAAGATTCAATAATCCCTCTTCTGGATATATACCCAAAGAAGATGAAATCACCACCTCATAAAAATATCTTCACTTCTATGTTCATTTCAGCACTATTCAAATAGCCCAAGCATGAAAACAATCTAAGCGTCTTTCAATAGATGAATGGATAAGAAAATGTAGTGAATACATGTATAGCCATAGTATATAATGGAATAACATTCAGCCTTAAAAGAAAGTAAGAGATCCTGACATTTGTCACAACATAAATGGACCTTTAGGACATCATGCTAAGTGAAATAAGTTAGGCAGACAAAGAAAAAAAATGCATGATCTCATTAAAAAGAGACAAAAAGAGGGAAGAAAGGGGGGGGGAAGGAAGGAAAGGTAAAAAAGTAAAAGAGGTCAAATATACATAAATCTGGTTCCCAGAGGTCAAGAGGGTTGAGGGGGAGGGAGATGTCGGTCATAGGATACAAAATAGCAAATACATTGGATGAGCAAATGTAGAGATGTGATGTCCACCATAAAGACTTAATTGCATTGGATTAGAGATTTTTGTTAAATAAGTAGATTTCAAGTGCTCCTGTTACAAAAAAAAAAATGTATTATAACTATGTGAGACTATAGATATGTTAATTTACTTTAGTAATCATTTTACTGTCTGTATATATTCCATAACATCATGTCGTAAAGCTCAAATATGCACAATAAAACTTATTTTAAAGTATTTTTAGTGCTTTAAAAAACACAAAAACTAAGGAGACATTAAAAATAGTAAAGGGGGAATATGAATGAGTCTTCCATGAGCCACACACTCCCTTAACCTGAACACAGGTTCTGAACATAGGCAGTCCCTCCAAATTACTTGCAGAGCTTTTTTTAATAAAACATACGCATGTCTTAGTCTCACCCTCAGAAGATTTGACTGAGATTATCATTTTCAGTTGGCATTTTGGTTCATTTAACTACCCTGAAAATGTATAAAGAAAATATACTTGGATACAGACGTGTTTGGCCATGGCTAACCAGATCATTGAGCTTGTCAAATGTTCTATGAAAGAGTATTAATGAACAATCATGAAGAATTAAATTGCAAAAACTTGGCCTCCATGTATTGGTACTGGTGACTCTAAATTGATACTTTCCTTGCCTGGTTGTTGAAATGTCAGATTACTGAGAAAGGGTTAACATAAACATAAGTGGCAAATTCACAATAGAAATGAATGAGGGAAATCAAAATGGTCTTTTATGGCTATATTCAGCTTTTAGTACTTTTCAAAACTTAGTGTCTATTATTACAGTTATTCATAAAAATAAGTAACCTGAAACTCAACAGTATCCTTTCTTCTCTCTCTCCATCTTTGTCCATTACAATTGTATCCCAAAGAAAAATTCCATTTTGTATATATTGTGTACAGTACTCTCTGCATTATTCTGTGTTCCCTGCTATAATTCTCAAGCTGTTTCTGATGTGTGTGATATTAACAGATCCTAATTGGTTGTGTAACAGGAGCAGACAGCCTATACACTTCTCCTCCACCTATTTTCTGTATGTAAATCAGACAGAAACAAATGTTTGGCCCCAGCTGGGCAAAATGTCCCATTTAGAATTCTTTTCCTCTTCTTTGTTCTTTGATGTTCTGCAAATGAGCTTTAGAACTCCACTCTTCACACAATTCAATTTTACAGACCCATTATCCGAGATATAATGTGGAGGTTAAATATATCAGGGCAGCCATTATGTGAAAATAATTAACAGTAATGAATAATGCACTAATTCCACTGATGAGAGATGGTTATATGTGTAATGAAGTGTTGGGGCAGCCCTGACAAATGAAATTAAAATATTTAAACACTGTTTTATGATATTACTTTGCTCATATAATTTCCTTTACCTACAATGAGCCACTTGGATTATCGTCATTATCTTGACAGCTCTGAAGGATGAAATACTGCGGGTTAATGTGACAGCGATTAGTCAGAGGAAAAATCCATCACCCAGGGCAGAACAGGCTGAGGCAGAAAAGGCCTCTCCACTGTCCTGTTTCCAACTCGAGAAGAATGATACTATCAACATCACTTCAATATTAAATGGATAGAATTATCTTGTCATTCAGTTACAGCCTCTGAAGAACTACCTATTTGTACCTGAAAAGGAAAGGTCAGCCTTTCTTAATCACCCATAAAAATATGTTGATGGATTCTTTATATCAATAACACTGACAGGAACAGAGACAGAAAGGAGACATGACAATTTAAAGGCAAGAAGTTTTTTTCCTCAATTCCTTACAGCCATTTTCCCACAATTTCTGCTTAAATTAAAATTGAATCTCAGGGTCCAACCTATGGAGGAGAGACACTGTTGCCTTCTTACCTTCCACTCTGAGAATATTGTATCAGACTCCTAATTTGAAAGCAGATTCGACTTCTGCTGACCTTTATTGCATGGATATTGTTTGGAATAATTATTCCCAAACCTGTGCAGAACTGCTTTTCAAGATGCAGCAAGTTTGAATTTTAAAAATCTGGTGATGTGATAATCTATCTGTTTTTTATTAAAGTTGATGTTATAACACACAGTAAAATATACAGTGGGTAAGTCATTGACAACACAAATGACACCTATTGCATCAACAACATCCGTATTGTCACAGTTTTAGTTTATAAACTGACAATAAGGCAATCATTTACAGAAATACTTTAACTATATAAAATCTGTAAAAAAACAAAACAAAACAAAACAAAACAAAACAAAATTTAAAATTCTAGTTTATGTTACTTTGGAACAATTGTGAATAAATAGGGAAATTGCTACAATTAGAACCGATTTCCACAGAATTTTGATAAAATATACTCTTTGCTTTTGATTATGAGATGCCTTTCCTTGATTCTACTCCCAAGAGAGTAAAACAACAAACAAAAAAAAATGGATATGTTCATTTAAAAAGAAGGCTTAAATTCTGTCCACTTCCCTTTGACTTGTTCCAATGTATTGGAAACCTTCCTATTCAACAATGCATTATTAGGTAGAGTGCAAATAACAGCATGTTTCTTTGCCAATGTTTAAACTTGAGTTCAAAAGTCTGTCTCCCTTATTTCAAGCCAAATTCATTTCCAGAAGCTCTGCTGACAAAACTTTGCTGACCCAGCCCTGCTAACTTTGGAATACAACAGCACATCAAGGCGAAAGAGGCATGTATTTATGATCGATTTTCAAAATGTAAAATCTATGGTTCAGTTATTTTCTTTGCTGCACAGATATAGCAATAATATGATCATCCCTAATATCGATGGGATAAATAAACAAATGCAAGAAAGCCTCACTCAGGGATTGGAAAGTTTATTATTATCTTGAAAAACTTTGTGGAGAGCCAAGAGCACAATAGGATATATTTTGTAGTGTTTGTTAGCACTGATACTAGAGGAATAAGATAAGCTAAGTATAAGTATACAACATCAGGATATTTATAATTAAACCTGCAGTTAGATCAAAATAACACAGTCCATTTTGTAGGAGCTGATGTTGTAGTTACTTGATAGATTTACATATATATCTGATATAATTTGCCATGTCATTTTTGAATGCTAATACATTAGTAACTCCTATTTCTACTTCAGGTATCCTTAAAGAAAAGCTAAAAAGAGAGAAAAGGGGCACCAAACAAAAACAATCTATGCTTGTGAATTTGAAAAGTGAATGGCATCATGTAAAACGTACGTTTCTCTGTCCTAATAGGAAATAATGCTTGAAAATAATGTATCTTTTTTCCCCATACTTCATGCATTTTGGTTAGAAAAAAATTACAATTTACTTCAATTATCTGACAATGAAGTGCCTGGGCAATAAATCTAACATTAAAAAATCATTTCTAGCAAATTACTCCAATAAAATCAATGAAGGTCAGGCTCAGCTGTAGCAACAAATAAATGACATGCTATTGACAGGCTAGATGGACTTAATTGTCATTTATGAAGGTTAAGGGGATAAAACAATCTAATAGAAAACAGATGTTTACTAAACGAGCAAAAAAGAAACAGAGGCAAGGGAGATAAAATGAGAAAAAGTAAGGTAGGTTATGCCTCAACGTTCTCCTGGCCTGGTCTCATAGCAAAAATATAAGTTATTCTAATTCTTGGCAGTCTGCGTTTGATTAGGTCAATATTTATCTGCTTCAGGCTGTTTTGTGATCTTTCTACCTTTTATATATTGAAGTCAGGAAACAGATTTTCTCCTAATAGAAAATGAAGAATTGATAAAATTGAATAACAGTAGCCAGGTTAACAGCAGTTTGACCCATTTCAAAATTCCACTAGCTGCATCTTTGAAAATAGCAAACAGTAAAAGAAGAAAGCTTGCCATTTCTCTATTATGAAAGTGACTCGATAATTGTGAAGTGTTCTTTACCAGATATAAGCCTAGATTCTAAACATTAATATTTAGTTTAAAATTCATATCTCTAGTCAAACACTATGAAACATGCCCAAACCAAACTAGAGGCTTTTCCCAGCTAATAGTTTTCCTTTCTTTCTCATATTAATTTTAGTACTGTTTACAGTGGCATGGATCAAACAGCTATGTCTATATAGATTTCTCAGAATAGACTCCAAAACTTACTTTCACTAGTAATGTCTAGGATATTTCTTCCGAATGGGTGTTAAACTATTGCTTTAATCCTGGAAACTACAGCTTCATAGATTTTTTTTAATTTCATAATATTACAGGGCTACAAATATTTGGTTTACACGAATTTCTTTTGGACAGTTTGGGTCGAAGTCCTAAGTGTGCCCCTCATCGGATAATATACACTGTGCTTATCAGGTGTGAATTTATCCCTCCCCTCCTGCCCCTTCCTGCTTGCTTTCTGTTAAGTTATACTACTAAAGGTGTACATCAATCAATTACTTCAAACTTAATAGTGAGTACATGTGGTGTTTGTTTTTCCATTCTCATGAAGCTTCACTTAGAAGAATGGTTTCCACTTCCACCCAGGTTGTTAGGAAAGGTATAGTTCACCATCTTTTTTATGGCTTCGTAGTATTCCATGGTATACATAGACCACATTTTATTAATCCACTTATGTACTGATGGGCACTTGGGTTGGTTCCACATCTTTGTGATTATGAATTGTGCTGCATTAAACGTTCAGGCACATGTGTCTTTTTGATAAAACGACTGTTTTCCTCTTTTGGTAAGTCTACTTATAGTTCCTTGAGGTATCTCCATGCAACTTTCCTTAAAGGTTGTACTGGTATGCAGTCCCTCCAATAGTGTATTCCTTTCTTGTTTTGTCTATGCCAGCATCTGCTATTTGGGGATTTTTTTTAATAAAAATCATTCTCACTGAAATTAGGAGATGCCTCATCATGGGTTACATTTGCATTTCCTTGATGATTAGAGACTTTGAGCTTTATTTTGTAAGCTTTTTGGCCCTTAGTCTATCTTTAAAAGTGAAAATATCATTGACTATTGAGTCCAACCCTTTCATCGTACAGAAGAGGAAACAGTACCAGAAAAAAGTAAGAAAATCCTCACCTCAAGGTCTTCAGATGTGTCACCTAACTCCCAGAGAAAGGGAGTCACTTGACCTATAATGTTAAAAAGGAAGATGAAGTGCTTCCTACAGACAAATGTTTTATCAAAATTATGTGATCTAGGCTCAGCGCCTGTGGCTCAACGGGCTAAGGCGCCAGCACGTACACTTGAGCTGGCAGGTTTGAATCCAGCCTGGGCCCGCCAAACAACAATGGTGGCTGCAACCAAAAAAAAAATGGCCGGGTGTTGTGGTGGGTGCCTGTAGTCCCAGCTACTTGGGAGGCAGAGGCAGGAGACTTGCTTGAGCCCAGGAATTGGAGGTTGCTGTGAGCTGTGATGTCACTGCACTGTATCCAGGGTGACAACTTGAGGCTCTGTCTCAAAAAAAAAAAAGTGATCTATTGTTGTCAAGTGTGTCCCAATTATGCTTTCCATTGGTTAAAAGAGCAAGGACTAAGTTACTCAAATGAAAAGCTTTCCCTTGCTTCTCCTCTGCCAACATATAAACAACTCCAAAAGCATCTGGTCTTAATTCTCACCTGAATAATCCAGCCACTCCCACATCAAAAAAAAAAAAAAAAAAAAAGAAGAAGAAGAAGAAGAAGAAGAAGAAGAAAAAAGAAAGGAAGAGAGAAAGAGAGAGGAAAGAACTTCAAATTTAGTCTTTAAATTTGACCTAGCTGCCTCAAATCCTTTGTAGAAAATAAATAAGCAAATAAAAATCTTGCCAGAAAATAAATGTGAATTTTGTGTGTGTGTTGGTAATAATCTAAAAGTTATTTTTTTTTTGTCTTAAGAAATGATTTGATTAGGATGTTTCTTAGAGAACTACTTAAAGAGAATTTTAAACTCTTCTAAAAAAAAAAGCAAACAAAAACAGAAGACGCAGTGGTATAACTTAAGACAACAGGAATTCAATATGTCATCTTTTTCTTTAAATGACATTCCCCAATATTGATAAGATAAAATCGCTTACTATTCTCTCAATGGTTAGTTGAGAGATGTTTATTCAAAATATGAGTGTTAGTTCCCAATCCACATGCTTTTACTATTAGAACTCAATTTGAGTACTATTTCATTTATGAACACAATGTTAAAATAAAACCACCAGAAATAGTTTTATGCATTAAAAGCACAATTTATAAGAGTCAGCAGGGATTCACTATTCAATATGAGAGTTGGGGACTGCACAGGCAAATTTCTGGTGAAGCAACTGCTTATTAAGAGAACTTCACCCCACGAATAAGCCTAAGGAGCATTTTCCTGGGGAAAACCAAAGTGGCAAAGGGAATTTGTTCTTAAGAGAGCTACATTATAAAATTTTAATACCCCAAAAGTAATACATCTTCCTTGTATGTAGAAGACCTAAGTTCTGGAAGCTGAGGCTCGAGGGAGTTGAGGATAATTTCTGACTCTCAGTAGCCCTGTTAGTTCTACCTATAAAGTGGAAATAAAATTATTTCTTTCATCTTATTCCAGTTGGACTTTATAAAGATAGGTAAGTCCAGGTGTAGTACCCTCAGCATATAGGTGCTGAAGAAATATAGAACAGTTTGAAAATGGTCCAGGTATAATTATAAATGATTTAGCAGCTCTCACTTTGTATCTCCAACTCACAATCCACTCCCAGATACACCCACTGTGAAAATCTAGTGCAGAGGTGGGGAACCTTTCCATGTTGGAGGGTCACATTAGTTTAGCTGTAATCAAATAAGTCATTCAAGAAACTTCAGTTAGATATACTGTATTTTGCCTTGTATAATATGTTCCTGTGTATAATACACACCTACGTTTTTGGCCCAAACTTTCAGGAAATAAAAAAATCTTTCGTTTTAATTTTTTTAGTGCAAATATTTGTTTGTATTTAGGTCCTTGTTTTTTTTTTTTTGTATTATTAAGGAATTGCAAGGGCAGCGTCAAGAGCAACAGCCACAAGAAGCAGCAAAGGCAGCACCCCAAGGGCCCGGCAACACAAGCCCCAGGCTCTGCAAAGGCAAGTGCCGCCCGGCCCCTTGACAAGCAGGCGCCAGGGGCTCCCGGGGGCAGGCGGTGGGCAACAGGGTAGGGCCGGACCCTGCAGTGGCAGCAGCAGGTGGCAGCTGGGTGCCCATGGTGCGCCAGTAGCACTGCCCACCGGTGCGCAGCTAGACATTCACCAAGGAGCTGCAGGACACCGCTTACCTCAGGGACTGCTTCATCTCCATGGGGCTGGTGGGCGAGAGCCTCTTCCACTGGAATGTGAAGCTGCACTAAGGACTTGGATCTGTGCAGGACATGAAGAAGACCAGTGCCAAGTTCATCCTGCTCAACCTCACCTTCCCTGACAAATTTTGGTTCTTGCTTCTCTTCACGTGGGTGCCCAGCCCACACCTGGAGAACAGCTACGTGCTGGACAGCAGTGCCCACCGCGTGGAGCTACTCGTGGCAGGTGGCTGGTCCAGGGCCTGTAATGCGAAGGCCATCACGTACCAGTTCACCACCAGCCTGGTCAAGGGCCAGGCAAGCTCATGGGCAGCATAGCTTGCTCCGGACACATCGGCCTGAAGTGGGGGTGAAGGCATCCCACCCCAGCCTTCCTTGTCACTTGGCTTAGCTTCTGTTTACAAAGCTTCCATCATGATAACTTCAACAAAACTGATTACTATATTCCATGGTATAATTTTGCATACAGATATCATTATTGCTTTCTAAAGTTACTCTTTTAATGTATAGGCATAAATGAAAGAATTAAAAACATGTCTATAGATAAGGAATAACTACCCTTGTATAATGTGCATCATTTTTCCCCCTTGAAAATTTAGGCAAAAATGTGTGCATTATACACAGCAAAATACAGTACTGAAAAATGTACTTTACTTTGTAAAAAAATCTAACTATGTACTTACTAATTGAAAAAATGAAATAATTTTAAAGTTAACCTTTTAATGGTGTTGTTTATGCTTTTTGTTGGAAAGCATTTGAATATTTGGTTGCAGCTAGAGGTCTGTGGTTTCAGTTGACATGGAAGGAAAAGGCATTTTCTGTATCGTAAGCTGGACACAAGAGCACGTTAGTGAACAGCGAAGTATGTACGAAGGGCAGTGGCTTTCTTTTAGATTCCATAACACTTTTTCACTTATTTGTGCAGTTTACCATATTTATGGCCATATTAAGAATTACATATGAACACATTATATCTTTTTTTTTTTATTCTTAGGGATTCATTGAGAGTACAAAGATCCAGGTTGCCCTACTTGCATTTGTCAAGTAAAGTCCCTCTTATAAATGCCTTCCTCCCCCAAGAAGTGTGCCAAATACCATGAACCTCACTCCTCCTCCTTCCTTCCCTCTCTCCCTACCCCCGTCCATGTATTAGGTCATCAATTGTCTTCATATCAAAATTGAGTACATTGGATTCTTGCTTCTCCATTCCTGTGATACGTTACTAAGAAGAATGTGTTAAACCTCCATCCAAGTTAGTACAAAAGATGTGCAGTCTCCATCTTTTTTAGTGGCTGAATAATATTCCATGGTATAAATATACCACAGCTTGTTAATCCATTCCTGGATTGGTGGGCATGAGCATATTATATCTTACATAGTTGTTATTACTCTGCAAAAGAAGTGTTATTATCCCTAGTTTTTAGATGAAAAGGCAAAATGACTTAGCCAAGACCACACATTTATTAAGCTGTAGAGGTGGCATTTGAACTCGAACTCCAAAAAAGCTGTGGTCTTTTCATCATTTTATGGATCACATATTACCAATGTTGCAAAGATGAATAAACTATAATCTTTACATTTCAGGTAGGTTTGGGTCCAGTACAAGACCAATGGCAGCTAGGGTAGCCTGCTTTCCATCATCTTACTTTAAGCCTTCATCCCAACGGGGTGATTATAAAGCCATCCTATCTTGTCTGCTTGGGAGCGATACCACTTTAGGTGCCAAGGGAAGATAAAAAGGAATTGGCTCTGATTCCCTATGCTGCCACCAGAGACATCTTTCTAAAGCACATATCAAAATATGTCTCTTTCCAGCTCAAATGCCTTCAGGAACTCTCCACTTGCAAGACTAAGTCCAAATATCACAGGTCAGACCCCAGGCGCCTGATCTAAGCCATCTTCCCAGCATGCATCCTTCTCAGGCAGCAGCGTCTCAGCCAGAATAAGCTACTTCTAACTCTTTGTTTGTGTCTCCAATACCATCTCCTCTTCGTTCCCTTTAAAAACTAATCATCCCACGGAGTGATGTTTAAATGCCATTTCCTCTGAGACTCTTTCCTGCCTCTGCTCACATGTTAATCAGCTCATATGATCCTGCAATGTAATTATTTGTGAATTTTTATCTCCCACATTGGATCATGGAGTCCTTTGGAGTCCATACAACCAAATGTCAGACCCATAATAGAAGTTAAAAGAGCGTTTGTTGACTGAATTAACAGGAAAATAGATGGCACATCAATCAACATAAATAAAATGAGGAGGGAATCTGTTGTTGTATGGTATTACATAGTCACAGGTGGAAATGTAGCCTACGCTGAGAGAATACGACTTAAAAGAAATATTTTATTCCCCATGAAATCAGCAGTCAGCTGATCAGAATCATTCATAACACAGGTAACTCTTAAAGGCTAGTCATTTCACTTTGTGCTGTGTGAAGATAAGATGAGGAAACATACACTACATAGTGACAATTACATTCATCTCACTGCAAAGTGAACCCACACCCTTTGATGATAATTACACTTCTTTTACAATGTCTATACACAGAATATGAAGCACATGTGGTGAGATCCAAAGCCAATCTCCCATTCATCCTCAAAAGGGATACTTGACAGCAACAGGAGGGATTTAATGCATTGTTTGATGAAAAGAATAATTTCCCACTTAGGATCTGAGCTGAAATGCTTGGCATTGGAGCTCTGATGAGTCCTTGATAAAAGTAGTACCTGCTGGAAAGATTTTCCACAAAGCCATTTCATGCCTGACATTGGTAGTCTAGCCAATCACAACTTAAAAAGAAAGATGGAGTGATCAAACTTTACGAATCCTCAAATATAAGCACCCTTGCACAACTATACAGTTTTCAAACCTGATTGTGGAATAGTACAAGGTGGAACTACGATGAAGTAAATACCATGTTCAAATCTTGTGCTGCTTCTGCTATGCAAGAGGGAGAAGATGTGATGAGGGTTTTCAAGGTAGATGCTGTAGGTTGTGGCTTAAGGAATAGTTTTTGATTGATACGAAAATAGGTGAGTGGAGTGATGATAACTTGCCCAGAGAAGGAAAGACTGAATCCCTACGCAGTATCAGTCACCTAGAGCCTAGAGAGGATTGTCATGGAACATGTGGCATGCGAACAAATAAGTCAAGACATTTAAGCCATGGATTTTCTAATATTAACAATTATCTAGGCACAGGGAACGTGCTGGCACAGTGGGGTTATATAAAGGTCATTCTAGTTCCTATTACTTTCAGATCCAGTCTTCTTCAGCAAGCATGACCTGTTGATTGGCAGCTTGAGACAATTGAAAGAGACACTTGTCAAACAAGTAAAACTGTTCATCTCATTCATTGTTCTTAGAGGGAGGGATTTGTCCCAGGTGTATTTAAATGAGCAGGTTTACACCAGCTCAAAGGTGAACTGGTACTGACTGCACTTTCCTCATGCTACCACCTGATTGGATTCTGTGGCTATGAAGTGCTCTGGGTATGTTTTAACAAGTTTTCATACTTAAAATGTTTAAAAATGGTAGAGAAGGCGTGGATGTGGAGAAAAGGGAACGCTGGTGGGAATGCACACTAATACGTTCCTTTTGGAAGGATGTTTGGAGAGTACTTAGAGATCTAAAAATAGACCTTCCATTCGACCCTATAATTCCTTTATTAGGTATATACACAGAAGACCAAAAATCACATTACAACAAAGACATCTGTACTAGAATGTTCATTGCAGCCCAATTCATAATTGCTAAGTCATGGAAGAAGCCCAAGTGCCCAT
>CAUYRH010155406.1:0-19238 GCA_963574655.1 Perodicticus potto | reverse complement strand
CAATTGGAGATATTTTCATCAACCTGATTAATATAACATTCATGATATTTTTTCATTTACTATGTGAAAACAATTTTGATCCGTATTTAGAAGTTTTCTCCTGACCCTTCAACTATGCACCACAAGTGTGATCTCACCCTTTATCCTCTCCCCCCCACCCTCAAGTAGTTCAAGATGCCTATCTGTACATAACTTTTTTAAAAAAGTGTTTGTGACTGCTGTGTCTTCATACAAGTAAGCAGAAGTTATGGGGTATTAGTATAACAATTATCCAGCTCCCATTTGTACAGAAAAGTCAACTCTTCCAAAACGCCAAAAAAAAAAAAAAATTAATAAGGCTCTCCCATAGGGAATACATTGTGCTTCTTGCAATGTCTGCTAGTCAAATTGGTTAGTCAGATATTTCTTCAAGAAATTGCCACATTAAAATCCTTTCTTTTAGAAATACATACTAAAATATTAATAAAAGAGGATGGAAGTGGTGGCCCACAACTGTAATCCTAGCACTCTGGGAGGCTGTAGCTGGTGGATCCCTTGAGATCAGGAGTTTAAAACCATCCTGAGCAAGAGTGAGATCCAGTCTCTATTAAAAACAGAAAAATTAGCTGGGTGAGTGCCTGTAGATCCCACTACTTAAGAGGCTGAGGCAGGAGGATCACTTGAGCCAAGTAATCAGAGGCTGCTTTAAGCTAGGAGGACACAGCACTCTACTCAGGGTGACAGAGTGAGACAGAGTCTCACTATATAAATGAATAAATGAATGAATAAAAGAAATACCAACAAAGAAAATGATCTGCTTCAAAAGATTCAGCACATGAGTATGTGCTGGGGAAACGGGAATGAAGGTTAGAAAGAAAACAAGATTGGCTATGAGTGAGTTAGCAAATGTTGGATCTGAACAATGGGTGTTTGAGATTCATTATACTATTCTCTCAAATTTTTTTTTATAGACACATGAGTTTGAATTTTCCAGAAATTAAAAGTAAGTAAACAAATCACCATTTAGATAGTATCTACAAGGTAACACGTTGGTCAGTGGATCTTGAAAATGGGAGAGAGCTTAAAATCAGCTCTTTTCAGGCACTACATGCTTTAAGGGGGCAACATTTTTATCCCATTTGCATTATCAATACAGCATGGAGCTAGGAACATAGAATTTCCAGATTCATATCCTACCTCTAACTGTGTGAGGTGTTTATATATATGTAAAAATTTAACTTCATCCTCTCTGAGCCATGGTTTCTATATAGATGAAGTAGGGGTTAGAGTCATCATTACACGATAGTGCTTCTTCTGTGAATATTTTATAGGGATGTCAAGTGCTTAGGCTGAGTGTACAGGAAACAATTAAGCACTAAAAAAAAAATGCAGCCCTTAATATCATCCCCAGATCGTTTTATGGTGCTGGAGACATAGTAGGGAGTCGATTAGTCAATGTCAGATGAGAGAAGAAAGTAACGATAACAGGGCAGGCACTAATAAAATGCATCCAATTAGGCATTATCTAAATTTCACAAAGTCACCAAAAAGTTTTCGTTTGTTTTGTTTGTGCCTAGCCTTCTTGAGAGTTGGTTCAACAACTTGGTAATTAAAACAAATATCTTGTATTTCCAACAAACTTAGCAGCATAAAATGGAAGGCAATTACTCAACTCTGATTTAGGCTTAATATGCAGCGTCCCTTAATTTATTCTAATTTCATATTCAAAAGAATCTCCTTAAGGTAATATCCTTCCACAGCTCGCAACGGCTGCAACACACCAAATTAAGGCCAACATCCATCAAGTGCACAGAAGCCGAACCCCCAGAGCAGAAAGCAAACCTCAGATCTAAGGAAATGTCTAGAGGCAGTCTGAGGAGTCTGGGACAGAAAATGTACCCTGGTGCATTGAAAAGACACCCTGTTGCCTTTATCCAAACTTAGCTCATTAACCCCCAGATATGCAATCAGTGCCTGAGTGTAAGCAAAGCAGACATATTTACACATCGGCACAGATTGGTCCCCAGTCACGCCAACCCAAGGGTTCCATTAGCCACTGACGTAAGGATGACATCCTTTTTGTGTAAGATGCAGACCAGAGATATCCCGGCCCGAGAATCCTGCAAACTCAATGGCAGGCCTTGGAGACAAGCACACTTCACCTGTAAAAGGCATTTTCCATTTTCCCCCTAGATACCAGGAAGATATCTCACTTAGCTGCCAATCTGATTCTCAAAACTGCTCATCACCCTTTGAATAAAGAAGGTTAAATTTAGGAATAAAATGCGTGTGTGTGCTGTGCGTGCTGGAAATAAGGCATGCAATTTCAAATCCTCAAGGATGGCAGGCGATCATACTGACTGTAAACACTGAAAGTGTAAGTTACCTATTTCTGTTGAGAGAAACTACCCCAAAACTTAATGGCTTAAGACAATAATGATCCTGTATTCCCTCATGAGAAAACTGTCAGAAATTGTCAGAGATAGATAGACAGACAGATATCATCTTTTTATGAGCCAGTCTTGGAAACCACATAATATTACTTCTGGCTCCACCTTTTTGTCGGACAGGGCACTGGGCTAGGGGATGTTGTGTCCCTTGACCTCTGCTGGCTCTTTCCCTTGAAGGGAGAAAGTGTCAGAGATTTTGAGACTTAGTCTGAAGTCACCACGCTGAACATTTACTTTACGCCAGGAATGGTGCTAACTAAGCACATTAGGTTCTGTCACCTGCTCTAATTCTGAATACAAATCTTTGAGATAGATATTATTATTATGACCCCACTTTGATGATGAGAAAATTGTACAACGCAGGCATATGGCTCAAGGTCACTCCATTAGGTCACTTACCCAATGGCTGAGCTGAGATGGTTATGTTAGTTTATATAAGCCTCCCGAGTGATGCCTGAACCATGATCCCATATCCCTGTTTCAAGATCCACTGGCTTGAGCAAAGAGCTTCACTGCTTCTTGTCTTAAAAAAATCCTGAGAGCAACAGCTCCCATCCTGAATAAGGAGTTGTTTTCATAGTGCCTGGGGTTACCACTCTGCCCTTCTAGGCAAGGCTTCCTAGACCATAGAGCCGTGACATTTACCAGAGACCTAGAGCTCAGGCCACGTGCACTGTCAGAAGCAGTGACTTACCAGCAACCCAGGAGATCCTTGTCTCACTGTGGGTGATGAGGTACGTTACCAACTACCTCTGTACCACCTTCCTCAAACGCCTGTCCCCAATGCCTCCAGGACAGCAGGAGATACCCAGTGCATCCCCTCTCAGGCCATCCTGGCTATTGGGCTGGGAGGAAGGGCATTAACCCTAGCGATCACTACTCTGGCTTTTCAGTACCATGTTGTTTTGTAAACACTTAAACTCTGATTTTTTTCTTTTTTGAGACAGAGTCTCAACCTGTTGCCCTGAGTAGAGTGCCATGGTGTCACAGCTCACAGCAACCTCCAACTCTTAGGCTCCAGTGATTCTCTTGCCTCAGCTTCCTAAGTAGCTGGGATTACAGGTACCTGCCACAACGCCCAGCTATTTCTTTTGTTGCAGTTGTCATTGTTGTTTGGCTGGCTGTGGCTGGGTTCAAACCTGCCACCCTTGGTGTATGTGGCTGGCGCCCTGCCAACTGAGCTACGGGTGCCGCCTAAACTCTGGTGTTTTTGTGAGTGAAGTTCATTTACTTTGATATGGAGAGGTAAACACTGCCTTGCAAATTTTGGGTCTAGAACATAAACACTCATTTGGAAAGTATTCTGACCACACCTCTTCACCGCCTCCTTTTAAATCCATCCAGGTTATTCTTTTTTTTTTTTTTGAGACAGAGCCTCAAGCTGTCACCCTGGATAGAGTGCTGTGGCTTCACAGCTCACAGCAACCTCTAATTCCTGGGCTCAAGCGAGTCTCCTGCCTCCACCTCCCAAGTGGCTGGGACTACAGGCGCCTGCCACAATGCCCAGCCATTTTTTGGTTGCAGCCGACATTGTTGATTGGTGGGCCCAGGCTGGATTCGAACCCGCCAGGTCAGATGTATGTGGCTGGCGCCTTAGCCACTTGAGCCACAGGCGCCAAGGCCAAGTTATTCTTTTAATTTAGTTTCCCATTTTGCAAGTAGAGTGTGTATATTTTTCTATGTTTATTAGCCACTTGATCCTCCCTCAGAAAGCTACATGGTTATTTCCACTTTCCATTCAGTCTATCAGCAAATGTCATCGTATAAGAGAGAATGCTCTGGACCAGTCTTTCCCAGCAAATACTCCCTGGCCGGTACCATATATGCGTCCTCTCTGTGTGAACACACACGCACAAATACAGACACAGACTTATTTTCTACTTCCTCATTTTTGGGTTATAAACTCTTCAAATGCTGGGATTACCTTTTTGTTTTGGTTTGTTATTCATTGCTATATGCTTAACACTTAGAAGAGCACCTGTGGCTCATTGAATAGGGTGCGGCCCCATATACCGAAGGTGGCAGGTTCAAACCCGGCCTCGGCTGAACTGCAAAACAGAAAAATAGCCGGGCGTTGTGGTGGGCACCTGTAGTCCCAGCTACTCGGGAGGCTGAGGCAAGAGAATCGCCTAAGCCCAGGAGTTGGAGGTTGCTGTGAGCTGTATGACGCCACGGCACTCTACCGAGGGTGATAAAGTGAGACACTGTCTCTACAAAAAAAAAAAAAAAAGAAAGAAAGAAGAGCAGATACCCAATAAATATTTATTTATTTATATAATAAAAGTCGTTTGTCTCTTAAAAGTTCATCATATGGTAGCCTTTCTTTGGAAGTCTTGCACTGTATAGGTATACCATAATTACTTCTTGCCCCCTCCTCTACTGATGGACCTTTAGGTTTTTCCACTCTTGGGTGGTATCAAAATATGCATCAACTACCACCAGCCTAATAAGCATCTGCAGGGTTCGCTCTCTGAAGCAGAACTACTAGGTCAATGAAGACACTCATTTTAAAGCTTGGGACATATTCCCAATTGGTTCGCCCACGGGCTGTACTGATGCACTGCTCCCTATAACCTTACAGTAGGAGAACAACCCCTTCTCCCATAGATACACCTGCCACATTGCTTTGTCTCTGCCAGTTTCTGTCCCTTTGTGAATAAGGAGGAAAATAATGAATTGTCTCAAAGTCTCACTGCTTCAAGATGATGGGGCCAATCCCCACTCCTGCTTGTCCCAAGCTTTTTTTGTAGTTGGTTTCCTGCTGCTATAAAAGAATAGCATAGCCTGGATAGTTTACAAGGATAGTCCATGCAGCTCACAGTTCTGGAGGCTGGGAAGTCCAAGGACATGGTCCTGGTACGGACGAGGGCATGGTAGAAGTCATCGCAAGGGTGAGAGCAAATGTGAGAGGGAGGACAGGAGGAGCAAGCAACAGAACAGGGGGCCAAATTGATACTTTTTATCAGGCACCTACTCCCAAAATAACTGACCCACTCCCATGCTAACGGCATCAACCCATTCACCAGGGCAGAATCCCTACGACCTAATCACCTATTAAAGCTCGCACCGTCCAATACTGTTACGTTGGCAATTAAATTCCAACATGAGTTTTGGAAGGGGCGTTCAAACCTCAGCACACCTTGATCTTTCTTTAGAAGGATCTGCCTCCCAGTATCACACTCACATGACCAGCAGGTTGGTGCAGGAGGCCTGGGTTCCGGGTCCTCACTTGGCCCTGTCTACAGGTGGCTTCTTTGAAAGGATAACAAGGTGATAAGACAGAACACTTGCCGACTTCTGCTAATCCCTCTGTTTAGATTTATTTCTCCAATTGTGTAAAACATACATAACATAAAATCTACCATTTTAATCATTTTTATTGTACATGGTGTGAAGTACATTCACACTGTTTTGTGACTGTCAACACCGCTCAACTCTAGAACCTTATTCATCTCATAAAAGTAAAACTTTGTACCCCTTAAACGATGACTTCCACTCTGCCTCTTCCCAGCCTTGGCAACCACTCTTTCCCTTTCTGTGTCAATGCATTTGGCTGCTCTGGCACTGCATAGGAGTGGAATCTTACACCATTTGTCTTTCTGTGACTGGCTTATTTCACTTAGCATAATGTCGTCAAGGTTCATCCACGTCATGGCATGTGACAGGATTTCCTGCCTTTCTAAGGATGAATAATATTCCATTGTATGTATAAATCACATTTTTCTTATCCATTCATCCATCATTGGACACTTGGGCTGCTTCCACACTTCAGCTATTGTGAATAATGATGCTATAAACATGGGTGTGCAATAGCTCTTCAAGTCTCTGCTTTCAGTTCTCTTGGGGATATACCCAGGAGTGGAATTGATGGATCGCATGGTACCTGAACTCCTATTTTTTTGGAGGAACCCCCAGACTGTTTTCTATAGCACCCTTGCCATTTTACATTCCCATCAGCAGTGCACAAGGGTTTCAATTTCTCCAAACCTTCACCAACACTTATCTTCTTTTCATTTATTTTGTAATAATGGCCATCACAATGGGCACGAAGGAATATCTCATTGTCATTTTGATTTCCCTAATGATTAGTGATACCAAATATCTTTTCATGTGCACACTGAGTATATAAATGGTTTGACAATGAAGTTCATGAACTCATCCTAGAAAAAGTGCTGTATACCTCATTGCTGAATCTTTCTATCGTCACCTTTGTAGTTCTCCCCTTGGGAAGCTATGCACCAACACCAGCACCTAGTTCACCCTTCAAAGCAATTTTGGAACTCTTTCTCTGGAATGGCCATCAGAGCTGCTGTCATATGATGAAGTTGGACAATAAAGTTTGCAAACTCATCCCAGAAAAAGTGCTACATACCTCATTGCTGCCTGTGTGTGTGTATGTGGGGAGAAATATCTCTTTAAATCCTTTGCCCATTTTCGAAACAAGTTGTTTGTTTGACAATTGTTTTAGGAGTCCTCCCAATATTCTCCATAATCGATCCCTTATCAGATAAGCAATAACACATGTACCCTTTTTCTTCTCTTCTCTCCCCTAGCCCAGATTGGGAGAATGACACGGGGCCTCTCATTATTCAAGAACAGGCAGAGTTCAGCAGCATAACCTGTGGGTAGGTTTGGTCTGGGAGCAAGGGGCTACACGAGGATGCTGACAGAGGAGACGGAGAGCGAGAGATCACTCGATGTTTCCTCTTCTACTTCCTGGACAGGTCAGTAAGAATCCTCCTGATTCCAGACAAACTATGGAGTGAGAAATGCACAGTGGGCATTTTCCTTGCACACGTTTTCTATGCCCCATCATAAGGGCTAAAGTAGTGTTTTAAAAATGTAGGTCAGGATGAAAAGAGATTTAACTTTTAATGTTTGAATTGAAACAGCATGAGCAACTTCTTTGAATACAATAAAAAAAGCTACAGGATATTCCCTGAAACAATCATTTCTAACTATATTCCTCTGCATTTCATAAATAATAAATGTGTTTAAAAAATAACCCCGTAGTAACACATTCTCTAATATACTAGTTATGCAAGCTGGATATAACTCTAAGAATCCCTAAATGTGAGAAAAATTGAATTTGGTCGTACTTTTTTTTAAGCTAAAAATTAAATTTCCTCGGCCCCATGCAGACCTTTTCCCTCACAGCTATAGTCATAACTGGATTTTTAAGCTTTGTGAAAACATTGCAGTTTGCAATAAAGCAAAACATTGTGTCAAAAACTGCTTAGAATACAGAAAAGCATGTTTCTGATATATACAAGAGGGCCACTGTTTAGCTGGTGGAGCCACCAATATTGCTTGTGAAGGTGACAACTGTGGCTTGCACTGCAATTCCCACCCCAGTGATAGTCACATTACAAATTAAAATTACAAAATCCTCCTTCAACTTATCAAAGAGGTGGTTTCCCCAGCTTCCTATCCCTAATTCAACCCTTATCACTCTTTTCTTCTTCTCTAGGATGAAGGTTAGGATCCAAGCAGTGATGAACACACCGGGCTTCAAAGAATGGAACATGTTTGCTGTGAAGGTAGCAGGGTGTCCAGGAGAAGAGAGATGTGTTTAATAAAGTATTGAAGAGTTGCAATGTGGGCTGTGAATAAAACAGCAGACTGGGGATCGGGGTAAGCATGCTGCCTTCCTGGCATCTTCCTAACTGGCTCCCGTCTGCTCCCCTGGAACTCAAGCGTGCACGTGCATGAACATCTCTTGCACCACGAACATCTTTACTTCCCAACAACACTAGATGACATCTGCTTTGGAGACCCGAGGCCCAGATATCTGACAACAACTGATGCTCTACTGGGCTCCATTTCTAAGTTTCTGCTGTGCTGATGGCGGTGTTGATTTTAAGAGGCTGGTGTTTTTGGCTTGCTTGTTATTGATGTGTGATTTCATGGTGGAGCAAAGAGAAGGAAATAATTTGAAAGGATGAAACACACACACACACACACACACACGTATGTGCGTGCACAACCACGATGGACTGGTGTACTTTCTCCATTATTTACTGACCTCATGGCTCTTCCCTCTTGTGAGGGCCATTTTTGAAGATTCCCGCATGAACGCAATGCTCTAAAGCTCTTGGGAGCTACGGGATAACTGTCCAACACAGAGCTGATCCCAAGGACTTTATAATTTCCTTGGGCCAACAAGGTTACCCCAGATAAAATGATTAGGGAAGTGGAGACAGTACATAATTAATTAAGCACTCTTATTTCTGAGTTCAAGGCTTTTTCCTCAAGCGTGCCCTGAGCTCTGTGCTGTGATCTCACCCTTTCATCATCCAGCAACAATCTCTGCTCCAGAAGTGACACTCACTGGTTCTGGACATCAGGATCCTCTTTGCCCTCTTCTATTCCCTCCCTCTTCTCCAACATCCCTTTCACCCTTGATCAAATGGCTCACGACCTTGACAGTAAGCTCTTAAAAATCTAGATGCCCAGGGATCCCCAGACCAATTAAAACAGAATCTTCGGGGGCAGTGCCCAAACATCAATCTTCTCTAACACTCCCTGTGGACACCAATGTATACCCAACACCGAGAACCTAATCACAGGCACTAAGAATGATGCCATCTGCTGAAGGGATTCAAAGCAAATAAAGGACAAACTGCAGCTCTCAGTCAGCTGGGGGAGCATCCAAAGTTTCTGCTGTGCTGATGGCGCTGTTGGGTTGAAATGTTTGGGGAAGAGGAGTTGGGTGGGGGTGGAGGCTGCAACACAGAGCCAGCAGCTTGGCGGATGAACTGCAGCAAACAACAACTATCTTCACTATTAGGACTAATACCATTGTGGGATTATCTCATAGGATGGAAGGATTTGTTGCAGGAGAGCCACTCTCTATTTCCTTTAGAGTTAGGATTCTGGCTTTCCAAGGTGGCTCAATTCAGGCAGAACAGACATTGGTTAGGAGACTACCGGGTTCCAGGCCTTACGTAGAGCACTGACTTCCAGAGGCAGTGAGCCCCTTTCTGTGCCCTAAAACTCACTTTTCTTCCACATGGAAGCAGGCAACGAAGGCATCATCATGAAACAGATATTTAGTAAGCTGCAACTACGTAGACACTCCATAGTTGAACACCTCCCTACGTTGACCAACTCCTTTTTATTTTCTTATTTTTTTCTTTCTTTCTTTTGTCTTTTCTTTTCTTTTCTTTCTTTCGTTTTTTTTTTTCTTTTTTTGAGTCAATCTCACTCTGTTGCCCCGAGTAGAGTGCCTTGGCATTATAGCTCACACCAAACTCAAACTCTTGGGCTCAAGTGATCCTCCCACTTCAGCCTCCCAAATAGCTGGGATTACAGGTGCTCTTCACAACGAGTGGCTAGTTTTTTTCTATTTTTAGTAGAGATCGGGTCTTGCTTTGGTCAGACTGGTCTCCAACTCCTGAGCTCAGTTGATTCATCCGCCTCAGTCTCCCAAAGTGCTAGGATTACAGTCGTGAGCCACCACACAGGTGCCATTGAACAAATCCTTAAGTTGATCTAATTTTCATAGACAGGATCTGCACCATATGGACGTGTCAGTGCAGTAGGCCTAGCTCCTTATGTTGGTCACCTCCAAGCACCTTATGTATGCAATACTAATTTGAACAAGCAGATGAACAACTACAGGCCTATAGGAGAGAAAAACAGAATTAAATTCAAGTAAGGGGAGGAGGGATGGGGGGACTCAGTAAGCTCTTTTTTACTAACTGGGTACAAGGTAGGGGTATATGGAAAATCTCCTAGGTGAAGGGCTCACCTGCAACTCAAATGCCACCTAAAATATGCAAACAATATAACCCCATCGTACGGAGCCTTCCATTAATTCCGAACAAAAAAGAAATGTGTGTTGCATGGAGCTTTAATCCACATGGAAAGAAAGAGGAGAAATGTGTTTTGAAAGAATTCATCAGCCTGTGAACATTGTCAGAATTTTTTTTTTTCTTTTGTCTAGGGCATGCTTTCAAAGGTGTAAACTAGCAGTGTCAGCAGGGCTTGAGGATTTGGTAGACATGCAAATTCTTGAGCCTCACCTTGACCTACTAATTTAGAAGAGCTAAAGGTACACTTTCCATGTGGTGATGCAAACTCAAGCCCGAGACTTCCTCTGAGGAAAGAAAACTGGATTCAGGTAATCAAAGAGTTACCAACAATGGGTAGGAGATTAGTGGCTGCCTGACTAGCTGGCTGAGAAGTGGCCCAGAGGCTTGTAGGAGTAACGCTGAAGCCACTGCCTTCCAGAGACCACAACAAAATCCAGGCCCTGGGAGAATGCCTGCAAGGAGGAAGCACAGGCCTCTACGTGCAAAAATAAAAACAAAATTCAAAAGTCGTGTGGGTGTTTATTTATCTGTTTATTTTGTACGGACATGGGAGAGAAAGATCTGGATTAAAAAGATACTTTCAAGAACTTCAGGGACCCAGAAGAAATATTTCAAAGTTGAGTCTCCAAGACGTGTGTTGTCTTTTAACCAGTTCTTCACGGGAAGAAGAGCTAATCGAGCACTTTTCCCTTTAAATATGTGCAGATGTTCAGCCAGTCTGCAAAGCTGTGTCTTCTGCCCCTTCAGGACAAAGGAGGGAGAATGCCTGAGCATGTGGACGCATGTTAGTTTCCAAAGGCAGAGCCCTGAGGATTCCTTCCTGTAATTTTCCAAGAAGCCTCCCAGGCCTGCAGACTATCGGGCTGCGGCAAATGTCATTAACTTTATCAACCCGCTGAACCTAATATCTAGGTCTGACCATGGAGCAGAGGAAATTCTGACACACGCCGCATGGTGAGGAGCAGAAATCTTGTGCGTGCAGGGTCCTCGGTGCCGTGTCTCAATGCACCGGGTTGTTGGCGATTGTAATTGTGGAGTGTGGACAAGCTGGACGTCTGAGGGTTGTCACCATCTCCAGCGCTGTGAACTTTAGAATGGCTCTCAGTTATTTATGCAAAAATAAATACATAGGCGATAAAATTACCTGCAGAAATAGAATTACAGGCTTATTTTATTAAAAAAAAAGTTTACATAACCTTGTGATGAACTCGCCAGAGATAATTTCACTAGGCTTATTTTATTCCCATTTCCAAATATCAGGTCTACCCACGGGAGCTCCAGTTCTTTGCTCGTCTGCCTGTGTTTGTATGTGTAAAATCAACTTTGATATATTTACTATCAAACACTTGCTCAAATACCAAGCTCTTACTACATTCCAGGCAGGGCACTGAGCCCTTGTTAGCCTCTATCTCATTCTTTGGTGCCCCCAAGCATTTACCAATTGCCTGCTTATCCCAGCTACTCGTCTGAACACTGGAGCTCTGTCAGAAAAGAAAAGGCATCAGAATCCCTGGTCTCATGAAGCCCACATTCACCATTCACGTGAAAGGTGAGGGGTTTGGGCGATAACTACATTAACTGGAATCTGTTGGGTGATAGGTGCCATGAAACAAAATCACATGAGGAAAGGGGGATGGAGGTGGGAATGTTTATCACAGTAAGGCCAAGAAATGGAGACTTGGGGAGGTTCAGTCGCTTGTCTAAAGCATCATGACTGTAGGTGGTAGAATATTCATTTGAATCCAAAGTAGTAGGGTGTTTACCTCTTCGTCTTCTTTTTTTTTTGAGAAAGGTTCTCCTTGCCTCCTGGCCTGAAATGCAGTGATGCTATCATAGCTCACAGTAGCCTCAAACTCCTGGGTTCAACCCATGCTCCTGCCTCAGCCTCCCAAGTAGCTGGGACTACAGGCATGCAGTGTCATGGCCAACAAATTTTTATTAGTTTTTGTACAGCTAGGGTCTTGCCACATTGCCCAAGCTGGTCTAGAATTCCTACTCCTCACCCCTTGGCATCCCAAACTGCTAGGATGACAGGAGTGAGCCACTGAGCTTGACCCAGATGCTAGTTATGAATTAGACTTGGATGTATGTGCTACTCACCACTTTCCTGCTGTGAAGGCAGGAAGTTGCCAGTGCAGGGGTGAAGGGTGGAGGGTGTGCTGGTGTATTTACTGCATGGTACATGGAAGTGTGCACCTCCCCTACAGATCCGCCCTCTGTCCCTCCATCCCCACTGCCCTTGGCCCTGGAAAATGAATGGCAGGCGTAGCTAACAGAACACAACGCTGCCTGGCAGCCTGTTGGGTTGCACCAATGGAGAGAGCTCAGGTAAGCAGCTTGAGCCGTCGTGTTCAACTGGTGGGCCACGGCACACTGCTATACCTCAAAAAATGTTTAAAGATCATTCATTTACTTAAATTATGCTTGAGGGAAGTTCAAAGGACAGTAAGTACATTATTTATGTTATTCAATGTAACTTAAACCTGCCATAGAAGTTCAAATATAGGTTCAAGTGTGCCATGAGATAAAAACTAAGGTTGAAAACATCACCCTAGAGGGAAGGAGAAGAGACTCTTATTCCAAAGCTCATCTTAGGCCAGCTGCTTCCCTATCTCCTTCCACCTCCCGGAAATCACTTTCTCTCACTGCCCTCCAGGCTTATGGGTGATAGTATCTCCTGTGTCCAGGACGCTGCCCTATGGATTGCTAAGCAGTCTGTGTCTCTTAAATCACCTCTTTTGTGCATGTTAGTCATCACCAAAAATCTCCAAAAAAAGAAATACAGACATATGGGCCCCTTTGTTCAATGACACAGAAGTCCACCTAGACAGACAGCAGTAACTACCAAGGCGCAGGGTGGCACCGTTATCACATAAACCTCCTGATGATGAATGTTGGCTTCCTGATTTACTCACCATTCTGTAAAGACAATTACTGGAAGATGTTTCGAAATACCTTCTCAGAAGTCTTGCGGATGTTTGGAATGGTGGATGCTGTGAGGCCCAAGTTCACCCAACACTCACCTAGCCTAGAGTGGCTGCACCATTCACATCCAACACCCGGCAGGTAAGATATGGTGAGTTCCCTCATTCCTTGAAGCCAACCCTCCTCCGGGAATCAAAACACAGACGCAGGGAAATGAAGGATGTTAATTGTGGAAAAACACTGCCAGGAAAATAAGCAAAAAGATTGGCAACCACCCTCAAATTCAGGAGGGGGTGTTACAGCTTGTAAATGCTCACCACAGACAACAAGCAGCAGCAGGCCTGCCATGCCGGCTGACTGGGGCTCCAAAGTTGGCACACACAGTGCTGTGACAAACGCCACCTGCCATTATGACCAAACACTGGGACCAAAAGCCAGGGCCTTCCCATTGCTGAATCAGAAGTGGTTTCTGTTCATGCCCAATATCCAGGCCTTTCAGAGATCTATCCCCATGCCTGAGACCTCTCCATCAAAGCAAGAACCAATTAATTCCACCTATCTTGGGCCTCCAGCCACATCCTCCTCTGTAATAACCCCCTGAAGTTGTGCAGGGTACAGCCTGTGTGAAGACACATGCGGACTTGGAAATCAGAGCAGGGATTAACCTAAATTATAATTATAGCTGCCAGTCATAGCCATCAAATATCCAGTAAGTGTCAAGACAGTGTGCTTGGAGTTTTGTACATTTTCTAATTCATACACTATCTCAGTGGTGTGCAGGCCATCAGTGATCCTTGACTTCTTGTGTTCATGTTCTTATATAATCTCCTTTTCTTAAATATGTGTGGACCTGGAATTTTCTTCCAACCAACACAATTTGGCCAAGGTGATAGAAAGCCACACTGTGATTTTGTGCATATATACACACATTCATATCTGCACATAGCCACTTAAATATATGACTATCATATGTGAACACATATATGTATAAGTGTGTGTGTGTACACACACACAGTAGAACCTCTATAAGTTGACCACCCAAGGGATTATAACAAACTGGCCAACACAAGGAACTAGGCCTATTGTACTGATACATACATATGGTACATGTCTCGTCTATGAAATTTAGGTCAACTTAAGTAGGTGGTCATTGTAGGGAGGTGGTTAGCTATAGAGGCTCTACTATATGTTATTAACTCTCTGCATCACTGGGCTTAAAGAGGCAAGTTGCTATATAGACGAAAAAACTATGGAAAAAAGCCATATAGGCAGCAACTGTGGGTGACCTCTGCAAATGAAGGCAGCCTCTGGGAGCAGAAAATGGGCTCTGGCCAACAGCCAGCAAGAATCTAGCACTCTCAGACTTACAGTTAGAGGGAACAAATTGAGCCAACTGCCTGGGTGAGCTTAAAAGTATATCCATTCCCAGAGGAACCTCCAGATGAGAACACAGCCCACCCGACACCTTCTTTAAAGTTGTATGAGGCCATGAACACAGGACGCAGCTAAACTATACCATACTTCTGGCCCATAGAAATTGTGAGAAAATAAATGGATGAAGGCTAGTGAGAGGTAATTTATAACAAAGAACAGAAAACTCATGCATTTAATTAATTCAGGATTAATATTACCATTTTCCCAAATGAAGAAGTGGCAGCTTGAGAAGTCTGGGAAAATTGTCCAAGGTTACATGCCTAACGAACAGCACTAGAGTTTAAACCAAGACCTGCTGAGAGCTCCAGTTAGGGATGTGTAAACTCCTCCAGATATTCTAGAATCCATTTTCCATTACAGAGGGTTGAATAGCATCTTCCAAGAAGAAATGCCCAAGTCCTAATCCCTGATACCTGTGAATGTAACCTAACTTGGAAATAGGGTCTTTACAGATGTAATAAAGTTAAAGGTCTCAAGATGAAATCACACTGGATTTAGGATGGACCCCAAGTTCAATGACTACTGACTTTATTAAAAAGGAGAAGATACACATACACACAGAGGAGAAGGCCGTGTGCAGAGGGAGAAAAACATGGGAGTGATTCAGCCTACAGGTCAAGGGTCACCAGGATTGCCCAGAAACACCAGAAACTAGGGGAGAGGCATAGGATGGATACTTTTTCAAAAATTCGAGAAGGGAAAAACTTTCTCAACACCTTGATTTTAGACTTCTAGTCCCCTAAATAGGAATAGAATTCCATTATGGCCATTTGGTACCACAGCTCTTGGAAATCACAATGAGAGCCTCTGTTGCCTTGAGGCTTTATTAACTTCAAGGATATGTCTAGCTATCTACAACTAACTCAAACAAGCTATGTATCCCCCGAGGAAGCAAAAGAAACAGTGGAGAGGACACAGGCTTCAGGCAGAAGCCTGGGGATTCTATCATGGTCAGAGCAGAAATGATCTCGCCTGAGTCACTCAACTTCTTGGGAAGTCTCTTCCTTACCTGTAAATTACCACATCACTCCTGATTACAACGTCTTATGAATCTATGATCCATCTAGATTCTCATCCCTCATCAATAACAGTGGTAGGATTTCCAGTCATTTATTTAAAGATGCTAGGGTTTTTTTTAAAAAACAAATTTCACGGCATAGGGACTGCAGAGAAGTGTTTAAGGAGAATAAGTCCCAGACCTCAATTCCCAGGTCTATTACTGTGTGAAGCTGAGACGTTTTCTAAAACAACCGTGGGCTTTCGATTTTTCATTTCTGTAACACGGCTAATAATAGTACCTAACCCATAGGGTTGTTCTGAGGAATTCATAATTTAGAGAAATGAATATACATAAACTACACAATAAGTAGGAATTGGCCCATAAACATTTGCTTTTGTTATTAAATAGAAAAATGGTGTTTGAACTAGGACTCCTTACAGCCAATTCGAGTATCCCAAGCCCGAGTCTCCCCTTCTCCATCTTTTACTTAAGAGCCTGTGTTTCTTGCACGGCAAATACTTGTGTGTTGACGGAGAATGCTTGCACTCACTGCTGGAGCATATATCTGTATCGACGATCAATTATTAAGCATCAGATAAATGTGAAAGCTGTCTGCTTTTGGAGGGTAGGGAGTGATTTCTTTCCTTGGAACAATCACAGATCTACCCCATTGGGTGGGATTCTCAGTGATAAACGGCCACGTTTTCAGAGAAGGGCAAAAGAGTCTGAAAAAGCAAATAATTCATTTTGTTTCTTAATGTCCCACGTTATTCCTCCATTCAGTGGTGCCTGTGAGCATCAGGAGGGAAATGCAACATGCAAGTTACGAATTGGGATCCAGGCAAACATTTATTGAATTGACAATTAATCTGATTGGATTTCAGACGGCTTCATTTTGTATTTATAAAGTCTTCTGACAGCCATGGCTCAAAACTCTGTCAGTGAGGTCCCAGAAATCACCTGGGCAGCTTGTTAAAAAAATCCCCATACACTGGTTCCAAGCCCAGACGGTCTGATTCTGTAGGGCTGGGGTAAACTCTCCAAATGTACATTTTTAATAAATTCCTAAGTGGCTCTCCTGTAGGCTACCCTGAGACCCTGGTTCAGGAAGAATGCCCTAAAGGGACATCCAGGACTTGTGGGTCCTTCTTCAGACTTGTGTCAATTTGCTTTCTTCCCTGGTATTTTTCCAGGATTCTTGGCAAAGGCTGGCGTCTTCCCCAGGGCGCTGTTCTGTAAGAGCAGCTGAATGTCAGCTACTGAGATCCAAGGGGGAGGAGAGAGAGCTCTGAGAATATAAAATATTTCCACCTGGGAAGCTCAGGTTCCCGCCGAAGCAATGGGGAGGGTCTATTCATCAAATAGAGTACAGGCCCTGCTCCAAGAAGAGCAAATTGCATCTGGAATATCATAACTCCCACTTGGGTGCAGAAGGCAGGGAGGGGGCCTGTGTAAGATCGTCCTAACTTTCATTTCAGAAGAGGGAGGCACTTAGGAAAATGAACATTATTAGCATTGATCTTTCTTTGCAGCAGAATATTTCTACCAACTCTCTTCCTTTCAGATTTAAAGAAGGCGGAGACAGAAATGGACGTATTCCCCAAATGGATCACATCAAGGACAAAAGCACTTCCAAATTTACGGGATACACAGCAACAGTCGTGTCCAGAAACTCTCTTTATTTCATGGCTGATCCTATATTCTTGTTAAGTGGCTCCCTGGCAGTCACCAGGGTGGGCTCTTCCCAGTCGGAGTGAGGCCCAGAACAATCACTGGGATTTTTCTATGTAAGTATAAATGGACAACAGAGATTCGGCCCATTCTTAACAAACAGATCCACTTGCTAAAATTAATAGCTGCTTAAGAGAATAAGAATGCTAGTTTCTGGAAACATCTGCTGGGTAAAATGTGAAATGAGGTGGCTTTACCTAAGCAGCATTTGTCTTGTACCATGGAGAGATAATATCTCAAACTGTCGCAAGGCCAGTAGGGAATCTTGGGGCTGTTATTTTAAAGACTCACAGAGGTCTTGAAAAGCCAAGCTTCCTGGAAACTAACTTGTTAACCAGTGAAGAGAGATGGAGAGGGTGATATGGGCATTCATTTTATGTGCGGCACTAAGAGTTCATCAATCACCAACGATGTTCGAAGGAAGCATTTTGGATACGAAAAGTAAGCTAAATCCAACTCGGAATTGCCTCTTTTTTCTGACTTCTAGATTCCATATCTTGAAAAGTCAGGTTATTTACCAGTCCACCCTGTAATCTGAGCTGGGACTCCCTGGACTAGATAACACCAAGGTCCCTCCTAGCTCGGAAATTACGATTATGATTTTTTTTTTTTATTACTTTTGTACCACAACATGAGGCAAACATTCCACAGAGGAATAAATATGCTAAACTCAGAGTGGTATTTTAGAAGGCAATTATGATCTGGTCTGAAATCAGAAATGCTCTGATTATGTTCCTATTTCCTTCACGGCAGCACGCAGAGAGATCATTCCAAATATTTTAGCACTGGATTCGCCAGAAAACCAAAGATAGGTTTCTAACCCAGGCTGCAACAGTATTTTTGTTTAATGTTTCTGGCCAGGTCAAGTAGAACATTCTCATCAAGTTCAATATATACCTTAGCTGGGGAGCATAAATCATCTGTAATTATAATATCCTTCACCCCAAGAGGCCTTTAGCGTTTCCTTTATAAAAGTTACACAGTTGAGACCGGCACTTTGCTAATAGATCCGCCCTCCTTGAAAACACAATTATGCCACATGCAGGGCTGGGAAGTAGTTTTGCATGCCTGCTGTCACTGTGTGTTTCAGACACAGTAGCTTCCCACTTTGGACATAACTGCTGGCTGCCCAGAAGTCTGTTAAGAGAGTGTTCCAGGGAGGGCTGGGCCTTCCCCTGCCAGGCAAGGGGCCCAGGGCCAGGTCCAGAGAGGCCGCTCAGAGAAACACCTCCTGGACAAAGAAATCCATGGCCTCAGGGTTTGAACTTCTCTGGGGAAGACTCAAGGCTGCTCCCGACTCTGACTTCTGCAAACGGCATACTGTGCCAAGGCCCTGCAGAGTGAGGGGATGGGGCGAGAGGTGGGCAATCCTAGGATGGCTGTATCCATGTGCTCAGAGTCTGGCTGGGGATAGCAAAAGGAGAGCTGCTATCCTACGACATGGCACCTTGCCCTGGAAGAGAGGGGGAGCAAGCGTGGACCCAGCAGCCTCCTGGCCTGGGCCTCAAGTTCATGGGGCAGGGGGTAGTTAAATGGGACCACTGCCCTTTACCCCAAGTGAAGATTTGCACAGTGCTGAACAGATTAGTACAGACTATAATTATGGAAATGAATTAAAAGCACTACTTTATTACATGTGAATATGTGGACAGAGAGTAATTTCTGAAACCCTGTTTTTGCATTCAAAAATAATTCATAATATTCCATGGTACCATGGAATTGTACCATGTGTACCATGTACCACAATTTATTAATCCATTCGTATCAAATGTAGAGTATCAATGTCTTTATATAGTGATTAAGAAAATGCTATGAGGGCTATCTCTCACAGTACGATCAAAATGTTTCTGATTGTATATGAAGCACATTCTGCCCTATGATTGCACCAATGTACACAATTAT
>CAUYRH010155404.1:0-10508 GCA_963574655.1 Perodicticus potto | reverse complement strand
CAAACATCCCTTCTTCTGCTTTCCTGTCTTTCTCTTTCTTTCTTTCTTTTTTTTTTTTTTTGAGACAGAGCCTCAAGCTGTCACCCTGGATACAGTGCCTGTGGCATCACAGCTCACAGCAACCTCCAATTCCTGGGCTCACGCGAGTCTCCTGCCTCCGCCTCCCAAGTAGCTGGGACTACAGGTGCCCACCACAACGCCTGGCCATTTTTTTTTTGGTTGCAGCCATCATTGTTGTTTGGCGGGCCCGGGTTGGAATCGAACCTGCCAGCTCAGGTGTACGTGGCTGTCGCCTTAGCCCGTTGAGCCACAGGTGCCGAGCCCATCTTACTCTTTCTTATTTTTATTTTTTGAACAAATAATAAAACTTCATTTGTTAGAAGATAGTTTGGGAATATTTCGCTTAGCTCTCCTCAACTGCAGCATATTCTCAGATGAGTGGGCATAAATCGTAGCTCTGGTCTAAGTCACATGCATTTCATGGCATCTAAGTGAAGGTGAGAAAATCACGTGAGTGGGAGAACTTCAAGTTCAACATTCCTAATGTTTCTCACTCCCCATATCTTGCCACCATTATGAATAGTTTCATTTCTAAATGGGTGATTCGGATAGAAACCCAAGCCTCAGATGTCCTTAACATCCTTTTATAGCAATAAACTTTAGTGCCTTCCCACTTCAGCAACCTCTTCCCTTGGATACATATGGAATTTTGTCATTGCTAGAAATGGCTCTTCAACTGAAGTTTTAAACTCAGAAATCTAATGTATTAACCCTTTACATTCTGACTTTACTATTCACTATAGAGCTAAGTGTCAACCGAAAGCCCCACCTCTGACATCTGCTTGTTCTGTGGCCTCCTCAGACCATTCATAGTTTGGTTTACTTTCCTATTAACTTTCCTAGATACTCATTTATGTGTCTGAGCTAATTTCTTTTAGCACCTTCTGTAACTAACAAGTCCCATGTAAAGTGGTTTCTGATACAGTGCCTCCTTCTCTACCTCTACTAAACCATTGTCATTCCCCTCGGGCTAGTGGCTGTTGTTTATTCCTTTCCCAATTCAAATCTCTATCCATGCAACTTCATCTTCCATATTGCTTACAACTTAACCAATGATTCTACAATATCTAAATGTCTAAGCATAAGATCAAATTGATTAATTCTATACTATATATAATGACTCACAGGGTAAATTTTATTTTATTATTAACTAATTCTGAAGCAAACAGTTTATAACAGATGAAAATATTGTCATTGTCTTATCTCATAGGGTAATAATTAATAGTTTAGGATCTTCCCACTGTACCTGTGTGCAAACCTGGTTCTCTTATCTACTATCAGTCTGACTTTATGCAAGATACTTAAATTTTCTAACCTATCTTTTTAGGCATTAAAAATTAGAATACTAATAACATTTATTTTCAGAGAATTTTCATGAGATTTAATTGGGTATGTGATCATAGAGTTGGACAACAGTGTGATACAGAGAATCCAAACAGGACTTAGGAAGGCTTATTTCTGTCAGAGTTGAGTGAGTTTTGATTCTATACCATAGGAAGAACTTACTAAACAGCAATATATTGAACCCTCCTATGAGTTAGGCAATGTTGTAGTCTTCAGAGATGGCAAAGGATGGATTTTAAAAAAGAAAAAATAAATCCAGTATTTACAGATGGCATTTGTATTTCTGTGGTGTCACTTGTAATATCTCCTTTTTCATTTCTGACTGAGCTTATTTGAGTCCTTTCTCTTCTGTTCCTGGTTAATCTTGCAGGAGGTCTAAGAATTTTGTTTATCTTCTCAAAGCCAACCTTTTTCTTTCATTGATCCTTTGCATCATTTGTTTGTTTTCCATTTTATATCTTATATATTTATATTCTACTATTTCATTTCAGTCAGAAGTGAGAAATGGTTTACTTCTTGATATAATTTTCAGAAGAAAGAGAACCAAATTTTCTGATGGATTGGGTGAGGCATGGAAAAGAAACAATTAAATGATGACACCAATGTTTTTGCCTAAACAACTGAAGAATAAAATTTTGGGAATGCTTACTTATAGGGGTGGAAAGGAGATGTGAAGATATAAATTTAGTTCTATTAGAGTCTAAAATAACTCTCGAACATCTTTCTCTGTGCTAGAGGAACTAATTCACATATATATGAGGCTTAAAGCTGTAGTATAGATATGGTCATAGAATGTCTATGAGATAGAAAGGAAATAGTTACTGGTGATGTCAACATTAAAAGGCAAGAAATGAGGTAGAGCTATAAAAGAAAACTGAAAAGAAGCAACCAGGAACATAAAAGGTAAACCAAGAAAGCATGCAATCCTGCAAGAGCAAATGAAATATTAACAAAAAGGGAGATATGATCAATTTTGTCAAATGCAGCGGATAGATCAGGTAAAATTGAAGCCTGCTCCACACCTTGGTGGGCATTGGAGGGCATCAAAAGTCCAAAAACAATAGATGCTGGCTTAAATGCAGAGAGAAGGAATGCATGTATACTATTGGTAGAACTACAAATTAGTACAACCTTTATAGAAAATAGCATGGAGATTCCTCAAAGAACTAAAAGCAGACATACCATTTGATCCAGCAATCCTAATACTGGGTATCTGCCCAAAGGAAATGAAGTAATTTTATCAAAAAGATACCTGAACTCAAATGTTTATTGTAGCACAATTAACAATTGTAAAGATGTGCAATCAACCCAAGTGACCTTCAGTTCATGAGTAGATTAATAAAATGTGGTATATGTATACCATGGAGTACTACTCGCCCATGAAAAGATGGATTATATCCTTTTGCAACTATTTGGATGGAACTAGGGAGCCTAATTTTAGGTGAAGTATCTCAATAATGGAAAAACAAACACCATGTGTACTTGCTATTAAATTGGAGCTAACCGATGAGCACGCATGTGCAGAGGGAAGTAAAACTCAGAAGAAACCAAGGAGGGGGGCGAAGGGGATGGTCAAAGACCTACCTAGTGGGTACAATGAACACTATCGAGGTGATAGGCACACTTAGGGCTGTGATTCAAGCATTACAAATGCAATCCATGAATTTCTGGTTCAAAGCCCTTGAGTAATGATAGACCTTGAGATCCATAGTACAGAGAATTGATACATGGAGACCATACATGGTAAGAGGAGAAAATGAAGAGTCGATGGGTACAGGCAGGTGAATACTTGTGGTTGGTAGTTCCTTATGGAATGAAGGAAGCAAGGTCATCTTTTGATGACTGTGCTCAGGTCTGTTTATGTCCTGTATGCAACAAAATCATTTACAGTAATAAGGAAGTTTGAGATTTTCCAATGAGTCAACAAAGGACAAATCAGTGAAGCAGATGATAAAGACAAAAGTATAACACCATGCCAAAGACAAAAGGAGCACACCCTGGAGGCACAAATGCCAAGTTCAGAAATGTGGATCATCTACTTAAACCCCTGATTTAACTGTTCTTTAAGATTTGATTTCTTTTAATCTCCTACTTTAATGTGTGCATTTTATTATCCAAATGAAAATATAAAAATGTAAAACTCTAAAACTAAAATTTTCATTCAGTTGTGGTGCTGAATGCCGGGGTTTCCATTAGGAGATTTAAAAAAAACTAGAGCAAGTATTAGCCACACTTAAAATTTGGACTATACTAGTTTAGGAGCATCAGATTATAATTTAATATACAATATATTTTTACATAATATTAGACATAAATGAAACTTATATTGAGATAATGGTCACTATTGCTTTCTTTTAATTGACAGTATTAACCCCCAAACTACGAGAAATAACTGTATTCATCTCACTCAGAGACATTTAGTGTTACTCACTGAATGTAGAGTAGTGTAAAAAATGCATTGGACCAATATTAAAAACATAAATATTGTTGCCTGACCTCAAAAGTTTCAGGGGTATTTAATTCATGGCCTGCAGGCTGCAAGTGGATTATGTGGGAACACTTGCTCATCTATAGCGGCAAATATCAAATCAGCCTATAGTACTTTAAGGGGGGGGGTGTGAGTAATAAAAGGAAATATATGCAAATATATATTTTTTTCACTTTTGTTTAATTGAATACATTGTGCTTGTCTTTCATGAGAAGTAATGCCTTGAGAAAAATTTTTGTTCATTTCACACAGGAAATGAAGACAAACCTTTTCTTCTGTTGTGTCCTTGCTTGCAGACCCTTCTAAACATATTTTTCACTCTAGTTTCTGTAATCATTGGAAAATCCTTCTGTAAGTAATAGTGTAAATGCTATTGCCAAAAGTTGAAATTTGGGTTTAAAAACAAAGAAAAGAGCAAAATGGGTAAATTGAGAAGATAATTATTTCAGAGCAAAAGTGATAGTCTAACAAGTAAATGGAGAATTACTAAATCAAAATATATCACTACTAAAGACTATCCATGATCTTTTACCATTTGATAATTCTGATAATTGTTGGACATGACACCTCTAATCATTTAAACATAGAAAGATCAAAGGATTCCCTTGAAATAGGATGGCAAAGTCTTCACAGGAAGCCTTTCAGGGTGGACTGACCTTCTCCTTGCCACCCAAGAGCTATTTACACAGTGGCCACTTCAGCATTCCCTATTCATAAAGCAGCACATAACTATGCAAATATCCACTGCAGGCCTCACCCCCACTCATAACTGTCATGTGCATTGAGTGTATTTCACTTGATGGGAACAAAATATCAACTTTCTTCTTGTCCATCAGAGAATGCCAAAGCACTATCCTCTTAAAAAGTGAACACATACCTGAATTAATAAATAGAAAAGTTTTGAATCCAATAAAATCGGTACACCTATCCTCTTCCATACTTATTATGACTTATTTTTCCTTTGTAACGTCGTGTTTGATATTGATCTCTCCTCCTGGAAGGACCACCCCACTCTTTACTTCTGCAGTCTTACACTTCAGCAGTCCCCTCACCCATATGACATCTTACTCGAACAACTCCAGTCTCAAGAATTGTCAACTCTGTTGAAACCATATGTCACATTTTGTCCTTATCAATCATTTGATATTTATGTTTTTAGTCTTATATATTTGTTTGTGTCTTATGAATTCTCAAACTTACCTTAATTCATTAAGCAAATATTTATCAGTATTTCTATTGAGTTGGGGATATAAAAATCAGGCATATTTGCAAATTTGATGATGATTTGGTAATTCCTTGCTGTATAATCTTGAACTCACTGCATTTTACTTTCCACAGTTTAGACTAAGAATATTAATGGCTATTTCCTGTGTATAATAATCAGTCAATAAATGGTGGTGCTGCTGATGACAATGACAAATATGACAATATTAACAGCTATTTTTTCTTTCATTCTTTTCTTTTAGTGTGCTTGAACTGATGTGACCTTTTATTCGACACAACCTGGATATTTTTATGTATTCTTTTATTAAAAATATTTCTCTGATTTATTTCAGCCAAAACCCAAAGAATCCATTCAGATTACATTCTAAATGCACTATGTTCAGAAACATTCTCTGGCAGAGTAGATATCTTTTTGTAATTTTAATATTGATATAATTGTAATCAAAATTTATCCTTATTCTTAGTAAAAATTATGTGATACTGCCGCCAAAAGAACACTTTCAAATAATATTAATAAAACAGAGTAGAAAGTCCAGAAATGCACCAAATTATTATTAAGCATTTAGATTTTAAAAAAAGAATTTCAAATCAGTGGAGAAAAGAGAGATTATTTAATAAATTATTTGGATAGATAGATTATTTAATAAATAAAATATTTATGAAAAGATAGATTATTTAATAAATTGTTTGGATATCTAGGTGAGGGGAAAAAAGCTGGATCCATATTAATACAATATACTGAAGTAAATTCCAAATATATCAAGGATTACAAGTTAAGAGGGAGAGAGGGAGGGAGAGAGAAAAAGAGAGAGGAGGAGAGAGACAGACAGACAGACAATGAATGTAGAAAAATGGGTGGGAGAAATTTCTTTTATAACTAGGAAAAGACTTTTTCATAAGTGTTTTATCTCTCAGTGTTTCAATGGTAAGAAACTAATTTCTTAAGTTAATATGTAACCCCTAAACATTCACAAAAAAGTTATTGAAAGATACAGATGATTACTAAATTAAAAATATATAGCATATATGGTTCTTTCCTTCTTTCTTTTTTTTTTCTTCAAGACAGAGTCTCACTCTAATGCCCAGGCTAGAGTGCTATGGCATCATAGCTCACAGCAACATCAAACTCTTGGGCTCAAGCCATCTTCTTGCTTCAGCCTCCCAAGCAGCTAGGATTACAGGCGCCTGCCACAACATCCGGCTATTTTTGGAGACTGAGTCTTGCTCTTGCTCAGGCTGGTCTCAAACTACTGAGCTCAAGTAATCCACCTGCCTCGGCCTCCCAGAATGCCAGGATTACAAACATGAACCACTAGGTCCAGCCAGATTTATGGTTCTTAAACTCATGAATTGGTGCTCAATTTGAGGCATAAAATACAAATTATATACCTTTTATCAGATTGGCAACTCTAAAAAAAAAATTGGTGGCAGACTTCTGATGAAAATATAGAGAAACAGATTCTCCAGTTGCAGATGGAAGTTTTTTTATAATTATGTAGGTTTATTTATCAATATTTTTCAGAGTTTTAAATGTACATACTTTACAAAGAAAATTTGCCTCTAAGTACATATTACATGTATGCTAGGTCATGTTCAAAATGATGTATGCTTAATAATAGTTATAGTAATTTCAGTCATAGAATTTGAACATGAAAACAAATACTCATCAATAGAAAACTGGAGATTTTGTTACACTTGCACAACTAAAATCCTATTTATTTTACAAAGAACTCTATATTCTGATTTTTAATTATCCCAAGATGTATCACTCCATTTCAAAAGCAACATGTAGTCTGTGTGTATAATATGCTGCTATTCAGGTAAAAATGAGAGAAATATATTTATTTACTTACCCTTGGTTGCAATTGCACGGAAAATCTTTGTAAGGATACAAAAGAAAGTAGGAACAGCTGTTTTAAAGAGGGTAGAATGGGTGCAGGAAAAAGATGATGAGAGATAATTTTTACTGTAGTTCCATTTGCATCTTTTGAATTTTGTAACCTAGATACATTGCCTATTTAAAAGCGTAAAAGACGTAGATAATTTTTGAAAACCCTATAATTGGCCATGTTTTGAGAGCAACAACAACAGACAGTATAATCGCCTCATATCTTTTTTTTATATAAACACAGATTCGAGACACTGCCAGTATCTGTCACTTAATTATCCTACTGACGTGGAAGGGAATAAATTCTAAGAGACCCTGCCAGATGTCGTTTCTTTCCCTCTTGAGACCCACTTCATCCTCCTCCTGTCCCTGCCCTGGAGACCCACTTCCATGCACAAAGTCCTGGTCTCTTTTGCCTCTGGCTTCTGGATGGATACAGCCAATTGGTAGATGACCAGAAACGAAGAGAGCAAAGTCAGGATGCCTCCCTATCCACAGGGATACTCACTGACTCTCTCCTGAGATCCATCTGCTCCCGTACTTCAGCCCTAGGAGCGTTAACAGTCCCATTATTACTGGCCCAAACTTGCTGCCTGAATATTATGACTTCCCTCCACTCCACTCTCAATCTATTTTAATAGCTTCATTAAATTTTCCTTAAATTATTGGAATGATCATTGTTTTCTGCCTGGACCCTGACTGTTGTGTTGTTGTAATTATTATTAGAATGAATAAAAGTGAATATTTAATTGTTGACATGAACCGTGTACAAAGAAATAGTTATAGAGTTTTATCTAACTTCAAAAGAATATGTATGTCAAAATCAAGGACACTTCAGTTAGTCTACTGGTTTCAAAGGCCTGTTTCCTTTTCATCTTTTCCTTTTTTTCTTTTTTCACTTGATTGCTAAGCATTTTACTGTTTAATAGTACACTCTTAATAGTGATACCAGAATTTCATCTTCAGTAGGTTCTTGGGCTCGGTGATTCGAAGAGTGAATCCACAGACCACGGATCGGTGCTAAGACAAGATTTATTTTACAGAAAAGAATACAAAAACACCAAAGCTCCTGGCAGAAAGAAAAAACCGAAGTCAGGGGGATAAAAGCCCTCTCTCTCTCTGGGCTCTTTCTCCAGGGGTATATATAGTCACATGGGTTCCTTGTAGTCACACGCCAGGACTTGGTAACAAATGAATGGTAGAGTCCCTTTCCCTGGGCAAGGTAAATGAGTACATTAATGAATGGATACAGTCCCTTCCCCTGGGACAAGGTGAATGGATCTATTAATGAATGGACACAGTCCCATCTGCTAGGGTAGGGTGAATGAATGTATTAATGAATGGACACAGTCTCTTCCTCTGGGTAAAGGTGAATGAATGCATTAATGAATGGACACAGTCCATTCATGGAATTGAGGCTTAGGAAACTTACATGAAATTGACCTAGGCATAGGAAATGGGGGTTTCCTGTTCAGCCATAAGTGCAAGAGGAATGAGACACTAAGAGGTTGGTGTCTCCCCAGCAGTTGTCTGGCCCATCGGGCTACTGGAGCCTCTGACAGGGGCACCCCCTTGCCTACCCTCCAGCCCGCTGGTTTCTCTGCCATTGCTACTGCACCAGTATGGCCAAGACAGAGGCGGCAGGTCTGCCCCTCAGCTCCACGGTCGTTACCTGCCCTGTATCAAAAGGATAGACAGTAGAAAAAGAGTTCAATGAAATTTATTTAGAAGGAATGAAAAATATCTTGATATCCCAGTCTCTTCCCATTGCTCCTTGACGATTTACCTTTGTTTATCATTAGAATACAAGTACCATACCATATATGATAGTCATCCACTTTAAAAAAAAAATCCACTTTTTAAAAAACTTTGGATTAATATGAGGTTACATACAATTAGGTTACACAGTTTGCATTTGTAAAGCAAAGTCCAATTTGTAGTTGGATACAATTTCCCTGTACATTGTACCTGTTAGGTGGAATTTACCAAACCCCCTCTCCCTCCACCCTTCTGGAATTTAATTGAATTTTTCTCTCATGTGGATCCAATGTTGTTAATCTACAAGTTTTGATTTAGTATTGAGTACATGGGATGCTTGATTTCCATTCTTATGATACTTTACTTAGGAGAATGTTCTCCAAATCTCCAAACAAAAGATACAAAATATTCATCTTTTTATGGTTGAATAGTATTCCCTGGAATATAAATGCCACAGTTTATTAACCCATTCGTGTGGAGAAGGGCACTTGGATTGTTTCCACGTTTTTGCAATTGTATGTTAGGCTTCTGTAAATGTTCGAGCGCTTACGTCCTTATGTTCTTATGATAAAATGACTTTTTTTTTTCTTCTGAGTAGATACTTAGTATTGGAATTACAAGATCAAATGAAAGGTCTACTTTTAGTTCTCTGAAGACTCTCCATACTTCTTTCCATGAAGACTGTACTAATTTGCAGTCCCACCAAGAGCGCAGGAGTGTTCCCTTCTTTCTGCACCCACACCAGCATCTGTTGCCATGGGATCTTGTGATGTGGGTGTAACTTCTGCATTTTTAACATAAGTGTACTCATGGTACCCCCATTTGGTTCATGTGTCAGATCATTTTTTCCTTAGGCCATCTGACATCATGAAAGACAAATGTCAACCACAGCTATAGCTATAGACAGTGGCCTGTTGTGCTTGTTTAGTAAATATATTGTTATTTCGAATGGCAGAATCATTACACTTTATAATGATACAGGAAGTAACCAGGAAATTTTTATATAGACAGATGTTCAGTGGTTATCTTGTGACAGGCACTCAAACAAGATGTCAAACCTAAAAATGATTTGTGCTTTTTCTCTTATAAAATGTAAGTTTCAAGCTTTTAGCCTTTTCTGTGATGTGATGTCTAGTTGGATAGCACTTGGTACATAGTCTATTAACGCACACACACACACACACACCCCTCAATTCATGTACCCCTTTAAGATAAAGATAAATTTTCACAGTAATAGAAAAAATTGTTATTTTTTTTAATGTGCTACAGACAGAGTATTCTGAAAAATGTTATTTTTCTTTGGATATGTTTTAATAACTAACTGGACTTGTTGACCAAATATGTAAAATTATTACCTAAAATATCTCTTACATCTGTGTACTTGTAAAGGTTGGAGACAATAGTTTTTTAAGCTCTTATAAAATCTTTTAAATGAAGAAATTAAAAGAGCCTAGGGATCAGGCCTCGGGTTCAAAATAAACTTTCCACTAGTTTGCAAGGACAGCTAGTAACTATCAAGTAAGATTGAGAATTTTTAACAAAAATTTTAAGGTCGTTTGCTTAACTGTTGGATGGGATTATTTAAAATGATTGTTATTATTATTATTATTTTTTATTTTTTTAATAATTTTATTAAATCATAATTGTGTACATTGGTGCAATCATAGGGCAGAATGTGCTTCATATACAATCAGAAACATTTTGATCGTACTGTGAGAGATAGCCCTCATAGCATTTTCTTAATCA
>CAUYRH010155402.1:0-47452 GCA_963574655.1 Perodicticus potto | reverse complement strand
CTTGAGCCCCAGAATTGGAGGTTGCTGTGAGCTGTGATGCCACAGCACTCTATCCAGGGTGACAGCTTGAGGCTCTGTCTCAAAAAAAAAAAAAAAAAATTGTCCTCACCAGCCAGTGACCTTGGTAGTTCCTTGACCCCTCTGGGCTTGTTTCCTCACCTATAAGATGGACTGGTAATTACAAAACTGATCATGGGTTGTTGTAAGGATTAAATGAGATAATGGGCATCGAGCACTTAGCTCACAGCCTGGCATCTTGACAGCATGCACAGAACAGAGGTTGTTATGAAGGCTTAGTCCAAATCCCACCTCCCCTGAGAAGTCTCGGGTGACTCAGAGCCAGCCCACAATAGTTTCCTTCCTCCAAAGGGTGCGAGTCTGGTCCCAAATACTCACTTAAACACTCACCACGTTAGAGTGTTCACCGTCCCCCCACGTGCTAGCCATGGCTATGCTGCTTGTCTCGTCTCCCCGACGCGACTTTAAAGCACTTGAGGATAAAGATCATGAAGCACATGATTTCCTGAGACCTAGCAGGCACCTTTGTAGGTTCTTCCCCCCTTTTCTCCTTTGACCAACCAGCTTTAGGGTGGAGTGGGGGAGGAAGGCTCTTCATGGAGGAGGCCTGAATGTCTCCACCTGCATGCGGGAGGGGGTGAAGTGGGAGGAGGGGGGACATCCTATAGAGACCAGGGGTGGAGGGTTACCATATCCTCCCCTGACACAATACTGAGGGCCTGAGTAGTTCCTAGAAAACGTTTCCCTCAGGCATGAGTCACAGGCAGGCTGCTCAGGAAATAAGCAAGGCGGCCTACCCTTCCTGGCGTCTGGAAAAAGATGTCCTGACATAGCCCAGCTCCCGGAATGGAGGGCGCCAGCAACCGCTGCTCGTCCCCGAACGGTGTCAAGGAAACGCTGGCAGTTTAAAGGACCCTGGGCGCAGGGTCTCCTTCACAGACAAGCAGAGCCTGGAGAGGTTTCACACGCGCCCCTCTGTGGGAGGAGGGCTGTAAGAGGCCGAGCGCCCCTGGCCTCCCTTTTGGAATAGTCCCCCCCTCCCCCGCTCCTCGTCCAGGCTGCCCCCAGGGAGGCTCCAATGTCTTTCTGCAGGACAGATGTGAGGGTGTCCCCATGCGCCCACGACGCCCACAGGGGCAGGCGCTCCGCCCCTCCTGGCCGGGGAGTACTTCTCCGCCCTGTGGTTTTGGCCGTGGGGGACAGGCGGAGCTGGAGAACTCCAGCCCCTCCCCGCCCCACTCTCCGTGAGCTTAGGGCTCCCCCAGGGCGTGGGTGGGAGGTCATCGCAGCCCCCACTGGCACCAGCACTCCCAGCTGCGCTTGTCACGCCTGCGGCGGACGGAGCCGCCTACGCGCCTTTAACAAGACATGAAAAGTTAATTCAGGTATAAACGTGAAGGCTTAATGAAAGGCGAGCGCTGCGGATTAATTATGCCCTTTTTGTGCCTAGGAAACAGCAGGAACCTGGCAGCCCGGGCACCCACAGCATTCTGGCCTCTCTCCAGAGCCTTCCTGGGGAAGGCGGAGGTGTGTATGCGCCTTCCTTGCCCCAGGGGCTCCTGAGCGGGGCTGGCGAGGCGCAGCCGTGATTATGGCGTTTTGGAGAAGTCTGCAGGGGCGGCGAGCCAGGGACAGATGTGTGGCGTGTGCTGTCGTCTTGCCAGCCAGTGACTCAGGCCCCTCCCACTTGGCTGCGCAAATCTTCCCGCCTGGCTGCTGCTTCTCCTTTGGTGCGTTTGACACTCAGCTGGGTCCTGAGGGTATTTAAAGAGCTGTTAAGACACGCTCCCACCCTGGGGGCGCTGGAGCACAACTGGGACTTGTGAGGATTACACCACTGTCATCATCATCATTAACTTAGTGAGCGGGAGAATGAGCGAAGCGCTGTACTAGGCACAGTATAGAGAAGGGAATTCCATGTTGTCAGCAGTCCTATGGGGTAGGTTTTCTTATCCCCATTTCACAGGTGAGGAAATAGAGGCTCAAAGAGGTAAATTGCCCATGGTTGCACAGATGGAAATCAGCAAAATTGGGCTTGAGTTGTGCTCCATTGGCTGCCCTTTAAGGAAATGCATAGACCAAGTAATGGAAATAAACAGCCCCAAATCATATACATGTGCATGCAAGGTATGTAATTCTGCTCTGCAGACAACATATGATGCTTAGAAGTTCCAAGTAAAGATTGCAGCAGGCTTGGGTGGGGAGGAAACTCTTGTTTTGAGATAGACTGTTAAAAAAGCATGGGATATTCTTTTCTGTTTTCCCACCTCCAGCATCAGCATAGGTTCGAACTTTCCTCTCTCCACCATTACTTCATCCCAGGAATTCTCATTTCTTCTATGATGTTAGAAGGTGACCTAGCCAGGACCTTCCAGGACCTGGGGAAGGAGGCTCCAACAAAATGCCATTTTCTCATCCAAGTGGACCATCCCGTCATAGACGAGTGCCCTGTGTGTCATGACTGAGCAGAAGTGGCCTTCCTACGCTGATTCCCACTCCTAGAGCTGATACAGACAGAGGACTCAGGAGTGTGCTCCATACTCCAGGCTGTTTCTGGAGGACAGAGCTGCCGTGTCTATTAGAACAGATATTCTCTAGGGGCCATTGAATCAAGGGATCTTTCTCTCCACAGCTGCATTTGTGCTTCACTTTCATCCAAAGGGTATATAGACTGGTTGGACACTGCATAGAAGTTTCAAGGGCAGTTTCTGTGGTCAGTAAAGTGACCTCCTAACTCAGAGAGCCACAGGATGCAGGGGGGTAGGGTGGGAGAAGGCAGTCAGTGTAGTTTAGAAGCCCAGAGAGGTCAGGAAACATGCTCAAGATCACAGAGCAATTCAGCTCAAGCAAAATCCCAAATCTGCATTTCTGGGTTCCCAGTGCGGGCCTCTGCTCCTCAGAGCTTTTCCTCTTGGGGTAAGCTTTCAACCCAGGGAGCCTATGAATAGGGCAGGGGCACAGACAGACTTCCCTATGATAGGCGAATGTGTGCAAAACAGTTAACTGTGTGCTTACCAGGTGCCAGGTACTGTGCAAGTGAGTTACCTGTCTTAATCCATATGGCAACTGTGCAGGTAAATAATAACATCATCCACGTTTAATGACATAGAAGGTGAGACCTAGGAAGACAGGCTGACTGACTCCAGATCACTCAGTTAGTAAGTGGTGGGATCTACACTGGAAATGTGGTATGACCTGGGCACCTGTGGAAAGGGGGTGGTTTAAGTTTCATTCAGTGAATATTTTCAGGCAACTACTGTGTGCCAGGCTGTGCTCTACTCACTGCAATTATAGCAGTGAACAAGACAGAGGGGGTCCCACTCCTCACAGAGCCCACAGTCTAATGGGCCAGGTACCTTGGTCTTTCGTGCAACACAGCAGAAAGGGAGCACGTGTCTTGTGCAGCTGTGCATTCCTTATAGAGGTGATTCTTGACTCTGGCTGCAAAATAGGGTCACCTGGGGAGTTAGATAAACTAACAATGCGAGGGTCCCATCCAGACCAATGGAACCCTGATCTCTGGACATAGACCAGAGGTCCTATAGGAGCAAAGCAAGCCACACACGAGTCTTATACTAAAGAGCTTGGGACTAGTGATCATCAAGACTGTGCCTTTGGGAGTAGTGGTGGCCTCAGGAGGCAGGAGAGACCTGCCAAAGAGACCCAGACGCAGGCCCTCACAGAAATGACAGAGTGGAGGTGGCAGAGTGACAGGCTTATATGAATTAGCTCAAGGTTTCTGGCTGCCATCTGCCAGGGAAGATCTTATTTATTTATTCTAGTTTCTAAAGAGGGGACTTTTGCCAGAGTGCCTTGAGATGTATGTGTAAAATTTAAAGCACTAATTAAAATACATAACATAGAGCATGGAGCAATTAGAGTGGCAGGAAGTGGCAAGGAGAAGTTCCATCAGCTCTCGGTCTGTGAGGTGGGGAAGAGGCCGTTTTACCAGGCAGAGACTTGCCCAAGACACTGAAGGTCAAGAATAAAGAGGGAAAGACAGTCTAGAGACATTTCCTCTTCCAAGCTAAATGTTGGGGGATGGTCTAAACCCATAGGAAGCCCCAGTGTGAGGGGAGACATGGCCCTGTCCTCAGGGATCCCCATTCCGAGGGGAGACATGGTTCTGTCCTCTGAAAGCTCTGGTCTGAGGAGAGACCGCACCCTGACTTTAAGGATCTTCTCATCAGCAGTCCATATTGTGTTGAACTTGACCATATTCACGTGTGTGAGGTTGAAGTTCATTTTGTGGGAAGGCATCAGATGGAGTACATGGAGCACACCTGGTCTCACTAGGAATTGTGTGGAGGCTAAATCCCAGAGTTTTAGCTGGATATGTTTGCTGTCCCTTTCATATTTATGATTTCTTAACACTTTGTAAAAAGAGGATTTTTACTTTTAGTATCCATTTCTACCATCTAATGGCCAAAAGGAGACCCAGAAGGTATATATTTACCAATAACAATAAAAGTTGATAGTTACAGCCTTCGGCCAAGTACTGTTCTCAGAACTTCATGCATCATAACTCATGTAATTCCTCTAACAATGCAGTGAGATGGACACTAGCAGCTATTTCACACAAGAGGAAACTGAGGCATAAAACCTAACTCCCTGGAAGTCACATAGGAGCAATTAGAGTGGCGGGAAGTGGCAAGGAGAAGTTCCATCAGCTCTCGGTCTGTGAGATGGGGAAGAGGCCGTTTTGTACCCCTGGGTACAAACACAGAATCCTTGCCCTGAAGCAGAGTGCTATCTGGGGTTGCACCTGCGGGGCTGAATTCTACTGGGGAGGCCCTGGACCCTCTGAGGACCTTCAAACCCCATCAGGAGCGTGTGCAGACCCACCCTTAGGAACCACGTCTTCAGTTTGTGCCACAGGGTGTCAGGTTGCTGGATCCAGACTCCAGCGTCTCAATGTGATTTGGTGTGATTGACTGTGCCTGCTTGGGCCTCAGTTTCTCATTTGTAAGTGAGGAAGTCGAATAGGGTGAAGCAGTAGTACAGCCAGAATCACCTGGGGACTCTTTCAAAATATGGATCCCTGAGGAAGGGGTTCTGGGGATTCTGATTCAGCAGGTTTTGTGTGGGGCTCCAGCAGGGACTGAGGACTCTGGGCCACCTTTCACAGCAGGGAAAGGGGAATCATAATACTGACTGCAGCAGACACTCATAGCTAACATTCACTGAGCATTTATCAAGTGCTTTACAGGGATTGTGTGATTTCATTGATGCAACAGACCTGTCCTGAGGATGCTGTTATTATTCTCATTTTAAGATGAGGAAACTGAGGCTTAAAGAGTTGAAATGTCTTTCCAAGGTTATCAGCTAATGATTACCATAGTAGGGACTTGTACATGGATGTCACGACTTGAGCACTTGTGTTTGTATTCATGAAAAGACACAGTCCCTCTGCTGGCTCAGCTCACTGCTCTGCCCTTCCCCAAGGCTTGCTGAATGGGCGGTAGGTACTGTAACCTCCTCCTACAGCTGATTCTTCTAGGGGTGCCTAAGTGACTCAAAGAGGCCACTGGACTGGCTGGCTAGCTGCCAATCAGTGTTTGACTTGATAATCAATGTTTATCTTGATAGACATTGAGAATTTGGATGGTGTTGAGACTTATGGTGACAGGTAAGAGTTTGGGCCAGAGTTGGCACCATGGAAACTCAAAGTTAGGTTGACATTGAATTTATGGGGAGCTTTTCAGAGAAGGTTGGTTTCCAGAAAGGGAATGGAGCAGCTAGAAGAGAGCCCAAGAGAAGAGAAAGGGTGAAAGCAGGCCATGGGACACCTTTCCAGCCCCCTCGAGACCAGCCAGCACTTCCAGAAATTAGGGTCCATGCTTTTCACCAGTATCTTTATAATAAATTTCTTCTACTTAACCTAACTCTGTGAGTCTCTGATCCTTGCAGTTGAATTATTCCCTGAAATACTTGCCCATCTTTCCTACAGAGTTTTTAGGATCAAATCAGATAACATATATGAAAGGACTTAGTGACCCGTAAAGAACTATACCAGTTATGAAATATCTGGAAAACAGTTCTAAGCTTAGATACAATCGATGGATTTCTGTATACTATATGGATTCTGAACCACTATAGAGGCAGTGGTTCGACACAGAGATCTACAGAGGGTTTAGGATATGGACAACAAGAGACAGAAGGAAGACCCGCCAAGCAGGGAAAATAACATGAGCAACCTCGTGAAGAATGTATGAGGGTGTGTGCATGGGTGTGGGGGTCAGCGGGGGTGGCAGGGGATTACTGTGGCAGCTGTCTTATGGGGATAGATAATTTGGGTAACTACAAGGAATAGATGTTTTGTGTGTGTATTTTGGGCAATAGGGACCCACTGGAGGTTATTAAACAGGTAGTTTTAGAAAGTCAAAAGAGGTCTATTGAATTAGTTGGGGACAGGGGTGGGGGTAGTAATTATGAAGGCACTGTAGTGTCAGATTGCCTGGAAAAGCATCCAGAAAAAGAGACTTCATGAAGTCTGTGACCAGGACGAGTAATAAGTTGCACATGGGTAACCCATTCATTTATCCATCTACAAACTTTTGTGATCACTTACTACACTGGGCACTGTTCCAAGAAGAGGTGATTTAGAATGGATCAGACAGGTGTGTTTCCTGGCCTCTTGAAGCTTGCTGTCTGGTAAGTGAGACAGACATTAATGCAATGATAATTGCAAATCAATCTAAGATCATAAGCCATCAGAAAAGCCTATAACACAGATTGACCAAATTGGGAAGAGGGTAGAGGGGGTTGGGGTACCCATGAGAAAGTGAGGATTTCCATGAGATGCAAAATCTAAACAGAAGTGTTAGAGGTATAGAGCAAGTGGGAGAACATTACACGTTGTGAGAATCAAGACCCAGAAGTAGCTGGGACATACAGAACAGGTGGAGGGTCCCGGTGAGCAAAGAGAGGGAGAAGAGGTGGCAGGGCATGTGAGGGATGGGCCCAGCCCCGAAGGGTCTTGCAGGCCACATTGAAGATTTTGGTCTTAATTGTAAAAACAGTATGAAGCCAAGGGAACATTTTAAGCAAGGAGGGACATGACTGGATATGTGATCTGAGAAGTTCACTTAGCTTGACGTATGGAAAATGGATGGGAGTGGATCAAAAGAGGGTTCTGAGAGGCCGGTTAAGCAGCTTGGCTGTAAGCCATGGGAACTGACATGATTATCTTAGGCACAAAAGGATTGATTAGAAAAGTTAGGGGCCTCACAGAACTGAAGAAAAGACTCTGGGGACCTCAGTGATAGGGTTGAGTTTAAGTCCCCCAAGAGTCTTTTTGTTCATCATATTCTCAGGTCTCTCCATACACTGGGGACAGGGATCACAGCTGTTTGGGGGTCACATCTTTACATTTACTACCTAAGAGACAGAGAATTCTGGGGAAGGACTCTGAGTCACATGCCTGGCACCAGTGCCTAGTCACTGTGCACGAGGGATATGGAGGGGCAGGTACTGACAGCCCCATAGATGCAGACGGAGTCTGGGAACCATTCCTTCCTAAAGGAAGGGTGAAGGGCCGGGGGACTCTGCTGCCAGAAAGGATGTGTCACAGAAGAGGGGAAAATAGATGTGTAATGCAGAAGCTGACTTTATGCCGAACAATAATTTAGGTGGGGAAAACATAGCCCCAGGAGTAGTTTATCTTTGAAGGATGATAGGAAAGGAAAGAGACTGCATTTATTACCTTACTATACGCCAGGCATTTAGCAGGGTCATGTTTTTTTAAATCTTCACAATAACTTCATAATACAAGACTATTATATAAGACTTATAAGACTGTAAGACGAGAAAACTGAGGTTCAAGAGAGATAGGGCTGCTTGCTGAGATCACACAGGCCGTCAGAGGCAGAGCTGAGAGTTGATCCTGGGATTTGGGTTTGATTTCAAACCCCATGCTTTCTTGTGTCCTACGTTGTATTTGCCTGGGGAGTGAATTTAGGTGCAGAAAATAACATTGGCCTTTGACACTGACTTTCTAATTATAGGCAGTCTAGCCAAAGAGCAGAATCTTGGAAATAGCTTAAAATTTGGGCTGCTAGAGAGAGTGAGGGGTTCCCTGGAGGATGAGAGGACTTGCTGGCCAGCAGCAGGGTGTGTGGTTCGCCCCTTGCAGTGGTCTCTGTGGACCATCTACCTCCATTCTCTTCCCTTTCCCCCAGATGTGGTTACCTGAGTGGCCCACTTTTTGCTGATCTTCTAATTGCCTGATTTTTAAAATTCATATTTGAGGAAATGAAGCAAGATGATTTTACACAGGTTTGTCTGATTGCTGGATTAGCTAGTGCCTTCCAACTTGTTTAATCCTTATTTAATTCCTTGATCAACCTGATTCTGTTCAAAACAGCCTGCACCAGGAAATTCAGAATCAAAGCTGTGTTTTTAGGAGTTAACCACTGACATTGTGTTTATTCTTTAATGTGACCAAATTATGCCTGCATCTGAAGTGAGAGGGACAGGTGCACCAGGAAGCGGCTGCTAGCTGCAGAACTCAAAGAGCAGAGTCTGGATCTTGGACATGGTGCCCAGGAGAGGTGACAAGAGGCACGGACTTGGGGATAGAGCCAGGAGGATATGACTGGATAAGTGTCCCCAGGGCTAGGAACCCCTCTGAAGCAGGGACTGCCCAAATCACAGTCAGGTCTAGGCAGGAAACAGATGCCATATTCAGAATGGGGGAATTTTTAGAGTTTAATAAAAGATCCATTTAAAGGGGAGAGCGAGGTGCAGAGAAACCACAATGATGCAGTCTCTGGGGCTAGTAAAAGAGGGGCTATTCCCACTCCCAGATCTGAAGGGCCAAGGAAAGAGAACAGGGAAACAGTGGCCGGAACCCAGAGGCCGAGCAGTTGTGTGGGAAGGCAGCTGAGCAGGAACTGAGACCTCCTGCAGAAGTCCCCGTAGTGGGGCAGCCAAGAACAGGCCTCCCATCTCATTCTCCTGGCTTCCCCTTATCTCCTGCTGGTGTTCTTCACTGGCCAAACCCAATAGGAAGCCTGGGGATGGGGAGCCCACTGAGGACTCTCACAGGGGTAGACAGGGGAATGGGGGAGGGAAGCAGATACAGAAGTCCGAGGGGGAGATGGTTGGATGGGCAACATAGACCCTGCAGTAAGCCCCCCAGCCTCTCTTGCTCTGCACTTGGCTGTGGGATATGGAGAAAAGCAACGTGTGTGGGAGCAGGGGACAAGCCTCAGCCTCTGTCATTGCTGTCTGGCTTGGCTTCCCTGCTTCCAGACTCGGACCTGCCATGTCCGCATGCCCTTCCCTTCTTTCCTTACCTGCATCAAAGCTTATTTGTCCCTCAGGGCTTATTTACTAGTTAAGAGCTACTAGTCTGACAGCTGGAACCTGGTGAAATGTGTTTCCCCTTTGCGTTCCTGGCACACAGAAGCAGAGCAGTGCTCAGCTCTCAGGCCCTGCTCTGCAGCTCCTGTGAGGATGGAGAGAATCTGCCTGATTCGGTGCCGGGCCTGCTTTGTCTTGATTCTCATCTTTTCCAAGACCCGAGATTCTGCCAGAGTGGAGCACCATTCGAATATTCTACCCTGCCTTTCACTCCTGACTCCTGTACAGACCAGTTCTTCCCTGCCCCTCCCAGGAAGTCCTCTCTGAGTACCCTGCCCACACTGGCTTACTTCCCTGCTCCATAGACTGTCATCATTCACAGGTTCTGGTTGTTCCTGGATACGGCTCTGGGACTGTGGGTTCTAGGTCCACTGGACTGTGATCACCAACAAGGATGGTCTCTTTGGAATGTCCCCCAGCTCTCTCTTCACCATCTGCACCAGCGTGGCCAACATTTCCGGTAAACAAGTGTGGTGGGGGGAAGGCAGGATTCTCTATAGAATCATCTAACCTGACCCCAGAGAAACATAGCTGAGAAGTAGAATGTGATACCTTCAGCGTTCTGAGGCTCTGGAAACAGAGAGAAACCACTGGACCAGGGTCTTACGTTTAGGATTTTGGCAGCTAAGAATTGTAAAGAAGCAGAGAGATCACCAAACTCAATGGTTCATACTAATTTTTAGCTACAGAATTTTTATTTCCCATAAGTTAAATTTATGGATTCCAATAGATAACAGATAAATGGAAGCTCCTTTGGTTGGAGAGATGTCAAGGTTGGAGCTCTAGTCAGCTTCTGATGGCCTTAGAGACATAGGTTCCATGTGGCACAAGGCCAAAGCTCTGAGCTGGTCCATCCCCAGTGGGAACAGTGAGGCTACAAGGGAAGGTGACCCGTCCCAGCTGGTTACTGTCCCAAAAGGGGCGAGAACCCAGGCCTCGGTACTCCCAGGCTGATGTCCTTTCGTTCTCACCTGGCCTCTTGTGAACGTTTATTTGCCTTGGTCATTCTTAGCCTAGTCTTTTCCTCTGCCCAACAGACACCCCCCAAGGAGCCAGAGCACAGCCCGTAAAGTTGTGCTGGGCCTGTGGGGGAGGAGCAAACCTTGGTAGCACTTCTCAACTTTAGCCCTGGCTCATTGGACCCCAGTGGCTGAGCTGTCCAGCTTCCCAGTGTCCTGTGGCTTTGAGTCATGAAACACCCAGGCCAGATTCTCCCATGTCCTTAGACAGGCACCTTCCTCTCTTCTTCCAGGAGCTAGTCAGTGACCTGGCCACTTGGCTGTGTCTGAGATCCTGTGTGAAGTTCAATTAGCATGCAGAGCCTGTGCTGGCTGGCTCCACGTATTATTTGCACAGGTTAAGTATTCCTGATAAGGCTTCTCAAATCAGAGGGCTGAAATGAACTTAATTAGAACTCAGAATACTTGAGGTAGAGATAAAAGGAATCACCTTCAGGTCTCTGAAGCAACAAACTGGGGTTGGGGAGAGGAGTATAAGGGAGGTAAAAGGAGGGTGCGAGGGAGTTAGTCCCAAGCCACAGCAAATCCTTCCTCTGCAGACAAAGAGTCTGGGGCCAAGCCTTGGTCTTCCTTCTAGGGACTTTTTATTCCCACCAGACTTAACTCAGACCATCTCCCTGGGGAATGGGAGCATCAGCACTTGGGGGTACGCAGCATGGGTGTGAGAAGAGGGGCTGGGTCGGCTGGCAGAAGGAAAGGGAATTTGATTTTTATCTAATTTAGAATCAGCAGCCCCTATTTCCTGCCAGCACTCACGATCTCCTCTAGGCTGGGGCAGAAGTGCAGTAATCAGCAATATTGGGCTCCGTAAGCTAGAAGGAGAGGGTGGGGGACAAGTTAGTTCTCATTCTTTCAGATTTCTGGCTTAGTTCTCTCCCAGTCACCCTCTCATCTCACACTTCCTGGGGTCTGAGTCCCCTCTATTCTAGGTGCCCTCTTAGCTCATGGGTGGGATAGCTAAAGGACAGCCTCCCCATTCCCAGTGAAGCAGAGGGCCTTGGTGGCCCACCCATGTCCCGGCATGGGCTTATGGTCCCCTCGTGGGGTGGGCAGGAAGTGCCTGGAAGTGAGGCCGTGGAGGCACCAACCCAAGGCGTGTTCCACACAGTGGTCCATAGTGGTCACCTGCTCAATAGTGACCCAGGGCTGGATGCCTCCCTTCCCTGACCTCATTCCGTGCTTGCTGAACACGTGACCCAAATAAACCATATGCATCCAAATCTTTGCTCCAGAATCCTCCCTGGAAGACCCAGCTAAGGAGACTTAAGAATAAAGAAAAATCACAGGTCCTTCGTCATCTCCCAGGGGCAGGTCCTTCCATCCCTCATCTGAGTGGTGCTGAGCCTCTGGGGACCAGCGCCTCCCTATGGCCTTCTCCTTGGTTGCCCTCTCACCACTGCCCCCAGCCCTGGCTGTGTCCTCAGTCGTGGTCTGGGAAGCAGCCTCCTCCTGTGTCTACTTGCCCATGCAACACACTGGTACCGCAGAACTTGTACCTGCAGATCTGCAGATATAACTCTCCCACAACCCTTGCGCCCACCTGCCACTCACAGCCCTAACCTCTGCCCCTGTGTGCTCCAGGCCCACCTCTCTGCTTGTCTTTCAAGACAGACATGCACACTCTGCTCTCTGCTGTGGTTGAGGTGCAAGTTTTGTGTCCCCTTCTGGGGTGGGGCACTTGAGGGCAGAATCTAAGTGGAACTCATCTCATAGCCTGTGCTGGCTCTGGCCCCTCGTCCTGCTGGGCTCTGCGTTGTGGGCCTTGCCAGCTCTGACTTTCGGATTCCCCCATCAGCGTGACTGGCTTCTGGGGTCATTGACAGGCGGACCTGGTGGGAACTGAAGGATGGGAGGAAGGGAAAGTGGGTGGTATTTCCAGTGGTGTCTGCTTTACTCTGGTTCAAGTTTCTTCCTAACAGGTTTCATGATTTTCTTGGTGACCCACACCCTAGGGTCTGGTGACACCACCATCTTCTTTCATCTCCAGTTGTAGGGGTGATAGTGGTTTCCTGGTATTTTGAGCCTCTGGATCGTCTCCTTTCCCTTGTTAACTTCCCAGCTCTCCCAACATTTATGCAACCAATTTCTTGCATTAAATTCTCTTGGTTTCAGATACTCTGAGTGGTGTTTGTTTGCCAGGTTGGCCCTGACTAGTTCATATTCCATTGCCATAGGACCTCTTGGTACAGATGTATAAAATGGGTGTGGTATTAGGGCCCACCTCAAAAAGTGGTAATGGGGACTATTTGGGTCAACACGTGTAGAGAGCAGAGCACAGTGCCTGGCGCGTGCTCCTCAGTAACTGGGTGCGTGTGAACAATGAACTGTGGGCGTTGGTGAGCTATGTATGTTACCAAACCACACAGAAGTGTTGTTAATAGTGAATAGAATTGAGAAATCTCTGTGGATGTGAGTGTGGCATGGGGCAGGGGGAAGGATGTTCATTTCCATGTCTTTGGGCAGGGGACAGCCTTCTCTAGGTTTCCAATTAAGATGGGATGTTTCGGTAAGGACAGTCATCCATCCCTGCCTTTGTTCTGGGCTTTAAAGTTTATAGATACCTATTTCATTTGTGATGGGATTCTGTTTTGCAAATATGAAATGGGTAGTTGTGTGTGTCTCTGTGTGAAAGGGAGCCGCTATAGGTAACCAGTCCAGGCCTGAGAACTCATGTAGCATGCTGTCATTGAAAAAGCCCCTTGTCACTTCATTATTCCACTGCACAACAACCATGCCCTATGTAAGCTTGTAAAATCAAAGGGCCTGGAGGTCTCTGTGGGCAGAGAGTGAGTGCCAGCCTCAGCTCTCTGGGGTTGGCATATCAGGGATGCAGCTTGTCTGTGGCTGGAAGGACAAGGTCCTCTGCAGGCTGAGTGGCCAGAGGGGCAGGGAGATGATTGCCCAGAGCCCATGGTGCTGAGTGGGCCATGCAGGACTCTCTGCCAGACTCGACAGAAGTCATCATTTGGGACCAAACCTGCAGATCCCTCAGCATCTGCCTCCCTGAACAAGGCCTGGTGAAAACTGTGCAGGGACTTCAGTTCATGGGCATTGGCAAAGGGCCTCCTGCTCCACTGTGACCTGCAGAGACATGTGGAATTTAGAGCTCATTCCTGTCATAACACAGAGGAAGAAACTGGCCTGAGAGGGAGCGTGAAGAGCCCAAAGTCACTGAGCTGGAATCAGAACTGCCTGTCTTTGGGCAGGGACAGCCGTCTCTAGTTTTCCAATGAAGATGGGATGTTTCAGTAAGGACAGCCTTTGTTCTGGGCTTTAAAGTTTATAGCTACCTATTTTGTTTGTGATGGGTTGCTGTTTTGCAAATATGAAATCAATGCACTTTAATTTCCTCCCTAAATCCTATTCTAATGTAGACTTCCTTTTCCACAGCCGAGCCATGGGTTTGTCATCTGAGCAAAGGAGAGGGTGGCTCTGCTTTGAGCTCCGTGAAATAGGTCTAGAAAGCTATGGCCTTGGTCATTCACTGTAACCCTGGGAAAATAAGTCCTCTGTGCCTTAGCCTTTTCCTCTGCTGCCAAGGACATCTTAAGCCCTCCCTCGCCAGTAGCTCTGAGACACGGCCAGAGTAAGCACATCAAACATACAGTCAGGCCCAGATAGAACGGGAAAGGGAAAGCCCATTCATTCCCGGGGCTTCGAGGGGAAGGAGGGAGGTGGAGATGGGGAGGTTGGCAGTAAACTCAGCATCCTGATCTTTCTCCAGGCTGAATTCTCAAGAAGAAAGGAATCCCGGGTTAGCAGAGAAGACACTGGGCAGAGGAGATTCTGCCCTATTCTCACTCAGGACTCAGGCAGGCCACCTTCCACTTCTCAGGCTATTCCTGCCCCAGTGCAGGTGGCTGTACTGAAAGTCAAATGAGTAGTGGGGTATGGTTAGTGGAGAGGGGACCTGAGTTTGCATCTCCAAGCATCCCTTGGTTCCTGTGTACCTCAGATGGAGCCCAGAAGTTTTAGATTGCCCCAAAGTGAGGTAAGTATGATTGGGGAGTTTTCCAGAGAGTTCAGAGAAGGCTGCAGAATAGGACTCAGAGGTCCTCAGCCTCATCAAGAGGCAGAATGGGACCTGCTTTATATGGAAGTACTAGGGCCGCCCTGCCCAACAGAGCTGGGAAAGAACATGCCAGAAAGTCATCAGCCTCACCCATCAGCAGTAGATGGCCTGCTGACCACCTGAGGAAAGACCATTCCACCTTCATCTTGCTGGGCACCAACCTACACACCCAAGCACTGGCTTGAAGCCAAATGTGCCCTTCCCTCCCCATGCCACATAATCCTCTCCTGATCCACAAAGGTGCCATCCTGGAGGGCAGGAGGGAAACAGTAGTAGGAAATAGAAAGATCAGCCCTTTATTCACAAGAAACTGAGTGGTTTCTCTAAAATGCTGCATTGGGCTGTCATAGCTGCCTCTTCCTGATCACCCACAGACCAGGAGTATAAAAAGGAGCACTAGTCACTAAGAGAAAATGAAGAAAAGTAGTACCTCTGCACATCCGAATGTGCTGCAAGTGCATCTGTGACCTTGACACACAGGTATTATCTTGTTTGGTTCCTGTATGTGCTGGAAAGTGGCCATGACTGGGCATCAGCTTGGAGCAGCCATATGGTGTGAAATGGTGGGGGCCAAGGTGGCGTGCCCAGAATCATCTTTATTATCACCAATTCCACTGCCAGGGGCTCCAGAGCCCTTTGGTGCCTCCTGCCAGCACCTCCCCCTGTGCTTGGTTCTGAGCTGGGCTGAGTTTTGTGAAGGAAGGTGCTTTGGACACACCCAGACCAGGCCTGGGTAGAAGCTCCAGCCCTCCTGCTTACCAGCCATGGGACCCAGGGAAAGCTACTCACCTCTCCGTGGTGAAATGGAGACCAAAATATGAAGTTTGAATGTCAGTGTCAGAGGTGGATGTGGAATACTAATGCAGTGCTCTGGCACAGCAGGTTCTTGACAGATGACAGCGAATTTGAGGATGAATGAATGAATGAATGGGCCATGCAGAGGTGAGCACACAGGCACGCATCTCACGCTGAAAGGCAGGATAAGGCTGTGTTTGAGAGTGAGAGCTCCGAAGCTAAATGGCCTGGGGTCAAATCCAGCCTTGGTCACTTACTTGCTGTGTAACTATGGAAAAGTTACTCAGCTTCTCTATGCTTCAGCTCCCCCATGTGTACAGGGAAATCAGGATAATAACATCCATCTAATACAGTTCCTGTGAGGATGAAATGAGTTAATGTGTTTAAATCTCTTACAGCAGTGCCTGGCACAAAGTCAATGCTCTATAAATGTCAGCCATTGTTATGGTAACGATGTGTGCATAGGCGCCATTCTACTCCATACCTGCCTTGAGCTTAGCACTGCTCTAGGTCCTATGAGGAATATATGAGAAGCCCAAGACATATCATCTGGCTTCAAGAAGCTCATTGAGGAGGCCAGATGTTCATCCTTGCAGCAATCATGCTCAGGCCAGCACTTGGACTTGAGTGACACTGTTAGAACCAAGGACCTGGGGAAAGGCACGCAGATAGAAGATGGCACTGGGAGAGAGGAGCAGGGTGGAAGGAGGTGGGGGCTGAGCAAGTCTTTAGGAGGTGATGGTGCCTTATGTGCACTTGGAGGATGGGCCAGGTGTGCTGTTCAGTATCACACACAGAGCTTACATTGCCCAGGAGTCCAGATGGCAATGATGTTTGCATTTGTGCACCTTTCAAAGAACAGAAGATTCTGGACAAGTTACATGCTGCTCTGAGCCTCCATCTCCTTAAATGTAAAATGGGAATAATGGCGATTTCCAACTTCTTAGTCTTGTTGTTGGGAAAAAAATAAAGAAGGAATTATTGAATAGGTTGTTGCACCCTTTGTATGAATTAGCCAGTATATAAACCACCAGTCCAATGGAAAGAGAATTCAAATGAACCATTCTCTAAAGGAGACGTTGGGGTTTCACCTTTGCTTTGGGGAGGGCAGTCATCTTAACATACAGGCCTAGGAAGCTAGTATGTTTTCGAGTTTTAATGTCCCCAAAGCCTTGACATTAATTTTAGGGCAAATAGCTGATCTTGTAGCTGTCCTCCATCATAGCTGCCTGCCCCTGGACGTCACAGCTGGTGAGCATGCAAGCACCAGACTTAAAGCCCCTTAGGGGAAAAGAATATTCAGTTCTTGCCAGCCCTCTTTTCTGGGCAGTGAACCTTTCTTCTCTGCCCCAGGAAATGCCAGCCTGAGGGGTCCCATCTGCCCACCTCCTCTGAGATGAGGCCCACCTGACTTTGCTTACCACCTCCACCGTACTGTCCTGTCTGCCTCAGAAATCAAACTCAATCACCTCCCACCCAGCTTCTGCATTGTGATAAATAGTTGTGGTATGCTTCTGAGGAGAAAAAAAAGTCCAGCATTTAAAATATTGAGCCACTCAGAAATAATTATTCATGAGGTTTTTGTGCATACATTAGAGTTTTCCCTCGAGGCTGAGGGTTGCCTGCTGGAATGAACTTACCCACAACTTGGCTTTTATTTTCCTGTTTTCTTTTTTTACCTCTGAGTTTATGGATCCTCAACACATTCAGGATGGAAACATTAAAAATGCTTATGAGCATGACATGGGCAAGGCCTTTATAAACTCAGCAACAGAAGGAGCCTGTGATGGGGATAAGGTCCTTTGAGATATGAGTGCTGTGTATGTGGGTATCTAGTAAGGGGTGGGAGTAGATAGAATCCCTGCCCTCAGGGAGCCCCAGTCTGAGTGGGGACATGGGCCTGTCCTAGGGAGCCCCAGTCTGAGAAGAGACTCAGTTCTATCTTCAGGGAGCAGAAAGAGATAGCCCTGCTCTCCTGGGGCTTCTTGTGTGATGGGAGATTCTAGTCTGATCTTGGAGATGGTATTTTCAACTTTAGTGACTTTATGATGAGTAAATGTGTAGATAATTTCATTTTTTAATGAGGAATTGAATGCTTGATTCATTCCTTTAACTAATACGTATTGAACCCAGGTTGTGTTTCTCTGCCAAGTGCTGACAAACACTGGGATATTCAGCCAGTCCTTTTTCCCAAGGACCGCCATCTTATTTAGGAGATGGACAAGAAATGGTTTTCACTATGAGCTGCAATAAGTGCCCTGACAGAGATCAGCCCCCAGGTCTGGGGGGAGATGGCCACAGACCTGGCTGAGGAGCTGGCATGTTTCTCTTCTAAGCTCATGCTCTCAGTATCTTCATTTTGCTGTGGAATCCTCCAAAAAGATAGAACAGGAGGAAAACAAGTATTGAATGTGAAATATCTGAACTTCTGCAAAGAATGTTTTTCACTCATTCATTTATGAATTTATTCAGTAAATATTTTTGGAGAGCATCTAAATTCCAATACTGTGCAAAATTTGGAGGACAGGGAGGGGAATAGACATAATTTCTGTTGTCGAGCAGCACAGGGCCATGTAGAATTTTTGGCAGTTCTGATTTGGTATATTCCAAGGCTTTTGAGCAAAAGTCACCTGGAGGTCATCTGGTCCTATTCCTCCCCCCAGACACTCAAGGCACAAAAACTACTCGGGCAGAGACCCAGAGCTTTTGGGAAGAGGACTCTAAAACTCAGTGCACTTACCTGATCTCCACTCTTAAGAGATCTCTGTTTATATCTGCTCAGCTTCCCTCTATCCCTCTTGCTCCAAATAATCCCTTCATTTGGGGATGTTATGGAGGAGCCAACTGCCCTCCCCTGCCCCACACCCGCCCTCCCTTCCTGGCCTCCCCACAGCACACCAGAACAGCCAGCTCTGTGGTTTCTGCACACTGAAAGGCTGTGGAGAAGACTTGGGTGTGAGGTCTCCAGGTGTCCAGAATCAGGATCTCTGAGATGTTCATGTCACTGGGCAAAGCTGTCCCATCTCTGGGGAGGGTAAACCAACAGCACACTTTGGGGATTGGAGCAATAGTCAGCCCTGAGGGGATCTTGGTGAAGTGGGCCCATCTGGGGTCCAGCTGCCTTTACAGCTATTAGGGACCTTTGGGACTGCTCCGTTAGGTACAGGTCAAGGGGCTGTAATAGAGGGTCAATAGACAGTGAATGACAAGAGGGGAGTTTATAGCTCTCCTTTGAAGTCAGCTAGAGGTTGATGGCCAAGAGAATTGTTTCAGTGGTGGCCAATCTCCAGTCATGGAAAGGTTAATAAAAAGCAGGAAGCATTTTTCCCTTTTGAAAGACAGGCCCTGGAGACTGCTTCTGCGTATACTTTTGATCACATCCCATTGGTTGGAATTTGGTCACATGGCCACTTCTAGCTGCAAGAGAGTCTGGGAAGTGTAGTCTGTGTCTGGGCAGCTGTAGGCACTGAGAAACTTGAGTGATTCTAGAAAGAAGGGGAGAATTGCACTGGGGCAAAATCCACAGTTTCTACCACAGGGATGGCCTCAATGTTGTCAAGGATCCATGGCAGCCTTATTTACCTCAAATGGTTCAGTAATCTTTCTGTTCCCAAGGGACAGCAGGATTAGAGGAAAAAGCTCCTAGGTCAATTACCTCAGAGGCAGGAAGGACTTTTTGAATTGCTTTGATACTGCCTAGGAATGGAGTTAGTGGTAGCGTCCTTCAGAAGCCAGGGCTATTAGAGCCTACGTTGCAGCAGCAGGGGTGGAGTGCCATGCACCAGGACTGCCCACAGCTGGCCTTTCCAGCACTCTGGCAGGCTGCCGTTGCCCTGTCCTAACAGTGTCTGTGGGTGCCCCACTTTTGTGTCCTTAGAGCGTACCTTTGCATTCTATTTCCAGTCATGATGATGGCTCTTTTTGTAAGCACATGTGGACACTGCCTGTGGGCTTTCTCTGATCACCGGAGCATGTTGTGCCCACCGGCAGGACAGAAGCACCAGGGAATTACCCGGAGGAGTGGCCTGCACCCAATAAGAAATGGCACTTGGTGCACAAACACTCAACTCTGAAGTCTGTTCTACAGTCTCTCAGAGGTGCCCAGCGGGACCAAGCCTCAGTTGCCCACAGCAAAAACCTGCTTCCTATCCTGGCTTCCTTTCCTTCTTATTTCCTCTCTTCTCTATAAGTATCTCTTGGAGTGACCTTCCAAATAAACTACTTATCCTGACATCATCGTCTCAGACTCTGCTTCTGAGAGCTCAGACCGAAAAGTCTGGATTGATTGGCTCTCCTTGCTCTCTCCAAATAGAAGGTCCTGCAACAACGAGAGAAGGTTTCGAACTAGGACAGGCAACTGTGTCTTAGTGTCAATCTATTCCCAGGATCTGACATAGTACCCCACAGAGGATGGGTAAACAGGTGTCCAGAAATGATTTTGTTTGAATGAATTAACTTAAGTGCCTTCTGTTATCAGCCGGCTGTGTGACATGGGCAGATCTCTTTACCTCTCTGATCCACACTTTTTACTATCTACAAAGAGGGCATGATAACATTACCTACTTAGAAAATGGAATGAGATAACAGCTGTGAATGAGCTTTATGGTTCTAACGCCCTCTGAATCTTAAGAGGTGAAAGATTAGAAAGCTGCCTCCTATCCTTGTTGCTGCTTTTCAAAATGCTCAAATAGGAACCATTTAGTGACTGAAAAGCAGCATCAATTTTCTCATTGAAATTCTTTTATGCAACAAAGTGGATAATCTTGGTGGGAGGAATATACATTATATTTTCTGTAGGATTCATTAAAGTTGTTTTCATTTTGAATTAAACATGCAGTTTCTGAATATTTGTTCTGAATTGGCCTTGCGGAAAAAAAAAAAAGAAGGAAGGCTACTCCTTGCTCTTCACTAAACCTTCTTGTTTGACAGCTGAGAAAATGGACTAGGGAGGGCTGTGTCCCCTGGGCCACCAGGCTCGTTAGGAATACTCATTCATTCTTCTGTACTCCACGGGCATGGACTCTGGCCAGGCATGGTGCTGGGTGCCAGTATGCCTCAGTGAATCCAAATGGACACAGCCCTGCTGTCATGAAGATGCCAGTCTCATGGGGCAGAAGCTATGAACAGTTAAGTATTGTGACAGAAAGGAGCAAGTTTCTCCAAGAAATAAGCAGTGGACCTAATAGAGAGAGAAGGTGCTCAGGGAAAGATTTGCTCTACCTAAAGTCTGAGAGGAAGAAAAGGAGGGAGAGTATCCCAGAGGAGACAGAATATGCAAAGGTCCTGTGGTCTGAGGTGGTGCATGGTGGGTTTGAAGAAGTGGGAGAAGGCCTTTGTGGCCACTGTGGAGAGTGAGGTGTGGACTAGGGAGAAATGAGGCTGTAGAGGTGGGTGGGGAGAGGCCGTATAGGTCCTGGAGGCCTCGTGTGCTAAGCCAAGAGTGAAACTCAAGTCTTCTTTTCTTCCTGCCTAACATTGTTTATAAAAATTGTTAAAAATACAGAAAGTTGCATGGTGGACACCCGTGTGCCCACCACCTTGTTAACTCTACAATTAGCGTTTTGCTCTATCTGCTCTGTCATGTATTTTTCTAATAGTCCCTCCCTCGTGCATCTATGAATCCATCCTATTTTTTAAACAATTCAAAACAAGTTGCAACATCAGTGCAGTTCAGATTCAGCCCCAAATTCTTCAGTATGCGTATGTCATATCACTGACAAATGCATAGAGCTCTGTAATCCACATTCTTATCAAGATACCCAGGGGCAGAGGCTATGAACAGAAAAGTCACATAATGGTTGAACAGTAAATACTGTGACATCAAGACACCAAGATCAAGATACCATCCCATCTCTCTAGCAAGTTCCTTTGTGCCCCGCCTCAGTTAATTCTTGCCTCGAATTCCCAGGAAACCACTACTCTGATTATACCATAAATTAATTTTGCCTATTCTAGACCTTCATGTAAAAAGAATCATTCAATATATCCCTTTTGGGGACAATGTTTCTTTAGCTCAACATAATGTTTTTGAGGTTCATTTATGTTACATCTATTAAGAGTTCATCCTCTAAATTGCTGAATAGTATCCTTTGTATGTACAAGCCACAATTTAGTTGTCCATTCTACTCTTAATAGATAGTTGGGCTGTTTCCAGTTTGGGGTGATTAATAATAACACTACTATAAGCATTTTTGTACAAGTCTTTTTGAGGATATGTAGACACCTACAGTGAAGGTTGATGTATATTTAATTTTATAAGAAACTTGCAAATCTTTTTCCTAAAGTGATTGTACCATTTTGCTTTCCCACAAACAGGATAAGAAAATTCTATTGTCAGCTTTTACATTTTTAAGTTGGTGAGTGTGTAATGATGGTTCATTATCATTTTAATTTGCATTTCTCTGATGGTTAATGATGCTGAGCACTTTTTCATGTGCTTATGGGCCATTTGCATTGGCTTTTGGTGAACTGTTAAAATTTTTTGCTTATTTTTAAGAAGTGTGGATTGTTTATCTTCTAAGTATTGTGCTTTAGAGTTCTTTCAAATATAAACAGCAATTCTTTTATTCAACAAATGTTAATTGAGCAATTACTATGTGCTAGGCAATGTGCTAAATCAGACGGCCTGTGGTCTCCCTGTGGAGAGCTGCAGCCCAGGTCCCCTGGTTACCAAATCGAATGCCTTTTTACTCAACTTACCTTTTCCTTCAGTGGAACGCTATGGATTCAGTATTTCCCCAGGATCCTTGAGCTATCAGGCAGGACCTTCAAATAGGCCCCAGATGACCTAGCTTTGAAACCTATCCCAGCCACTTACTTGCTGTGTGATAGGGGAAAATTGTCTAACTTCTCAGAACTTTAGTTTGCTTATATATAAAAATAGAAGGAAAAAAAAAAAAACAAACTACCTCACAGGTTTACTGTGAAGCAAACTTGCTGATATAGTTGGCCTTAAGCCAATGCTGGTTTTCTTTTTTCTCTTCTTTGGGGACAAGAGACTGCCCCAACCCTGAGGTGACTTCAGCGAGGCTCAATCCTTGTAGGGCTCCAATGGAGAAAAACCACTGGGTGCACAGATCGGATGTTATGACGGTGCTGACAAAGTGGGGAGCACTTACTCTCTTTAGGGCTGTGCTCAAGGGCTCTTGCTGTGCAGATCAGATGCGGTTTCCTGGGTTTCTAAGGGGGTGTGTTTGTGATACGCTTCCTGATTTCTCTCTATCAACAAAGAGCTGAGGGAGCAGCACCCCAGCCCAAGCTCCTGGCCGGCGCAATCTTAACCAGCCCTGCGCGCTGGGCCTGTTCTCCTTACCCCTCCTGGATATATCCTTTTGTGTAAATCAAGGCGTGGAACAAAGTGATTTCTTATGTCCCTTGCAGTTCAAATACTCTGTGCTTGTAAGCTTCTTGGGTCCCCGACGAATGCTGGACCACAACTTGGACATACATTTTTAAGCAGAATTGACCATTAGATCAGCAAGCATTTCTTAAGCACTTTTCTGTGGTCTTATGTTTTCTTTCTTTCTCTCTCTTTTTCTCCTTCCTTCCTTCCTTCCTTCCTTCCTTCCTTCCTTCCTTCCTTCCTTCCTTCCTTCCTTCCTTCCTTCCTTTCTTTCTTTCTTTTCTTTCCCTTCCTTCCTCCCTCCCTCCCTTCTCTCTCTCTCTCTCTCACTCAGACAGAGTCTCACTATGTCGACCTTGGTAGAGTGCCATGGCATCACAGCTCACAGCAACCTCAAACTCTTGGGCTCAAGTGATTCTTTTGCTTCAGTCTCCCAAGTAGCTGGAACTACAGGCGCCCAGCACAATACCTGGCTATTTTTTTTTGTTGCAGTTGTCATTGTTGTTTAGCAGGCCCAGGCCGGATTCAAACCCGCCTGCCTCGGTGTATGTGGCCAGGGCCCTAACCACTGAGCTATGGATGCCGAGCCTGGTCTTATGTTTCAAGAGAGGTGTGTGGTAGGGTGGGTGGCAGAGACTATTAGATGCCATATCAAAATTCCATACCCCACAATAAGACCTAGATTTTTTAAAAGGAATAATATGTGTAGAAAAGATATTAATGTCTTAAATAAAATAGATACATACCAGGGTATGTGCTCAGTTTTCCTTTAACTAACATCTTTACAGTTAATTGATGATTCTCTTGAATTACCTAGGGAATCAGCTTAACCCTTTATTTTTTGCCTAATTAAAAACATAGTTCTGATGACTGTAAGGGTTTTGAAAGTTGTTTTTGTGTGTGTGTTTACTGTTTTTGTTTGAGATGTTATGTTGGTGGAATGAAAGCCATATCTATTCTCTAATTTCCTAATTTGATAAATTCGAAGCTTCACACAGGGTTTTGCGCATACTGTGGTTGAACAGGAAGGAGGCACATGGGAACAGCAGACAGACTGGTGGTGTGTCCACGGCCTTCCACACGCCTCAGACCTATGGCCCAGCTTGGGGACCTCTCCAGCCATGGATAAGTAGGGTCAGTCCCAGGAGGCAGCTCTGTAGACCTTCAGAGTAACCAGCTGCCTTTGTCACCTCCCAGGTGGGAGATCAGAGGCACATTACTTTGGAACTCAGTTTCCTTGTCTGTAAAATGGAGATGATGGTGGTGCCAACCTCACCAGACTGTTGGAGGGCCACATGGGATGGCCAGGGTAAAGCACTCAATACAGGATGTGGCATATCATAGGCTCCGCATCCATGTTACTGGCTACAACATTCATGCCCCAGTGAGAAGGAAACTGCCTTGGAAACCACTGGCACTTGGAGGCCCCCTCGTTTCTAACCACATGGACAACCAGGGCCCCTTGAGCAGACACAGAAGAATCCACCTCAGGATCCTTCTCCCTCAGGGATGCTTTTCCTCTGGATTTTCCCCGGTGGCTTTATCTTCAAAACAATTTTCCCAACATCATTTTCCTTCTTAAGCTTCTGGCCTCCATTTATATGTAAATCAGATGTGTGAGTTCACGAGGCCACAGAGTTTGTTGCATCTGGCTTTTACATTTCAAGGGAGGCAGAAGCAATAGCACAACAGAGCAGAGTCCCGTTTTTTACCCAGAATAAATCTTCCTCTTTTCAGCTCCTGACAATCCCCCATTAGTAGGTGCTAGGACTAGGATGGTAAGTTTCCTGCTGCAAAGGGTCTCCCCAGGGTTGTTTCCAAGGGGCAGATTTATCAGGACCCCTGTCATCTCCATCAACACCTTTCAAGAGCTGGCACTTTCTACCTTTGAAGGTCTTTCATATCTGCAGCAGATGCTTGGAAACAACAGGGTCAGGGTACAGACTGGCCTGTGTGCCCTTTTCCGAAACACTTCCTCTCCACCTCCTGCAGGTCCTGAACTGGCCGGGGCAGTGAGGGGGGTAAATCCTAATAAATATGCACATATTAATTAATCCTATATGCCAGGGTCAGCCCCATTGGCTAGCCAAGTGCTTTACCTGCATTATCACATTCAAGTCTCAGAAACCTGGGTGCAGACACCATTATTAACACAACTTCCCAGATCAGAAAGCTGAAGCTCACACAGGTTAACCAATTTTCCCAAGGCATGTGCTTTGTTCTTGGTGGAGTTCAAATTAGAGCCAGGGGTTCTGACTCTGAGAGCAGCATTCCATCCCCTGCCGTGGGTGTGAAACTTGTGGCGGTGATGAAATCAGGATTTGGTCTTAGACCAGTCCGACTCCTCAGCCCTGGTCATGCTGGTTGGGAGACACTCAGATAATGAGTTTTCAAACCCATAAGATGTAGCAAAACCCAGAGAACATCACAGTCCTTTCAGATGCAATTTAATGTCTCTCAGAGATTCAAGGAAGCATATTGGGCTCATTCAGGAATTCAGGACCATGGCTGCTGTGTTGATTACACTGAAGACAGGCTGCGCTAGTGATGAGCTAAGGCTTCCAAGGATGGAGAACCAGATAATGGAGCAGTTTCCTGCACTGTCCCAGTTTATCTTCTTATGAAAATGGTGATTGGATTTCAGCGTCAGAGGTGGGGAAAGATCACAGAGAACTTTTTAGATGTAAAGACAGTTTGATCCAGTCACCAGATAGTCTATAATAGTGAATAATAGTAGCTACCACTGAATTTATATGCTAAGCAGTTTTTAGGTACACGCACACATACACTATATAAAACATAGTATCTCATTCAAAGTTATGGACGTGTGAGGTGGGTATTTTCTTTTCTAGAAGAAGAAATAGCCACCCCAAACTGTTCAGTAAGTGGCTCAAGTTTACACAGCTGGAAATTGGAGGGTTTAATCCTGCCCTGGCTCTAAAATATATGTTTCAATCATGTTTTATATTCTACAACTATTTGCTGAGTCCTTGATGCACGCCTGGCACAATGCTGGGCATCTTAGAGGTGTTAATTCAGTTGATGCTCACATTCCTATGACATGGGGCTTATCCACATTTGTCAAAAGTCACATGGCTGGACAGAGCTCTTTCTCCAGCCTTCAGGAGTGTGTCTGTCCAATAGCAATAATTAAACAAGTTCATAAATAGGTATTACCTAGAGGGGAGGAAGGTGAATGTCATAGTAAATGACTTATTTTGACAAGTTCAGGGGTTCAAAGGAAGGAGCCAAGTCACATCATGTTGGAGAGGGGAGAGGGGCTTAGGGACAGCTTTAGAAGATGGTATCATTGGAAAGAAAACGTCCATGTCTCCACTCTGGGCCTTTGCATATATTATTTTCACTGTTGAAATTTTCCTCCCCTCACTACTTCCCCTTGGCTAACAGCCAACATGTCTCTTTAGGCCCCCACTTAGAGGAGGGGTTCCCCTGAGGAGACCTTGACTGAACCCTCGTATCAGGGTAAGTGCTGCCACCACAAGCCCCAGGCTCCTGAACATCTTCCATAACCAGCATCACATGTGGATGCCTCCATGGCATTCTCCCTAAGAGCACGTGGCTCCAGGAGGCAGCAGCCCACCGGCTTGCCCAGGTCTGGCCTGGCGCTCAGAGTCAGTTGAGAGATTGGGATGCTCCAGCCTATCCCACCACAACTAGCCAGATGAGCTCCAACCCCAAGAGGGCCTGGGGTGGGAGACTGTGTTGTCGAGAAAGTGTCACGCCCAGGGGAAATAAGGGGCTTCTGCAGCACGGGGCCTTTCTGCCCAAGTTCGGCCCTGAATCATTTCTAACACCATTGGCTTGTTAGAAATGCAGGCTCTCAGGCCCACCTAAGCCTTGGACATCTGAATATACATTTTACCATGATTTCCAAGGAATTCTTGTGCATGTGAAAATGGGAGAAGCACTAGTGCTATGGTCTCAGTGTTTGTTTCTCTCCCCACCTTAAATTCATACCTTGAAACTGTGTCCCTTCAAGTGACAGTTTTAGGCGGTGGGGCCTTTGGGAAGTGATTAGATCATGAAGGTGCAGCCTTTGTAAAAGAGACCCCAGGCAGCTTCCTCACTCCTTCTGTCACGTAAGGACATAGCAAAGAGGTACCACCTATGAACTAGGAAGCAGACTCGGAATCTGCCAGTGCCGTGGTCTTGGGCTTCTCAGCTTCCAGAACTGTGAGAAATACATTTCTATTGTTTATAAGCCACCAGTCTAAGGTACTTTTTGTCATAGCAGCCTGAACAGACCAAGACAGTTGATATCAGGAACTGTAATCAGAATTGTTGAGGCTGCTCTGAAACTCTTCCTGGAGTCATCTGACTCCACAGGTCTAGCAGGCAAGAGTCAGGCTCAGCTCAGCTCTGAGAAGTTTGTAGGCTAAATCTCAGGACTTAGCATCTGGGGGGTGGGACAGTGGATCCATGAGCAGGATCGAATGTGATCCCATGACAAGGGTTGTTTCTGCCCATCTCTCTGTCTTACTTTCTCTGTGTGAACTGCCTTGGACTTTTCTCATTGCGGGTAGCCAGATGTGCAAATGTGCCTGGCCGGGGGAGATGCGAGGGTTAATCCCCGGGGTCTGAGGTCACTTTCTGAGTGGCCTCAGAGCTCAGTCCTGCCTCTGCGCGCTGCATCTAGTGCTGCCCTGAGTGCCGGGCACCAGTACACCTCTGTGAGTCCAGGGACACCCGGGAGGCCATCCGTATGCAGGATCCTCTTTCCACACACACAGCACTTGGCAGAACACAGTTCTCTACTGGAGTCCCTCTCCAATTACACCAGACTTAATTATTTAAATTTAATCCATTAGAGGTTCTATATTTAATTTTTAAAAATCAAATGAATTATTAGTCCATTAATAAATAATAAAGTTTAACAGCTGTTAATGAGCGTTCAAAATAGATAAACCATTATGTTCTGTACACAATACTGATGTTTGCCCATGAAACAGAAAAGTTGTACCTATAAGAAACTTTGCCCTTTTGACCTGGTTCTTTTTCCTGTTAGCAGATATGAACTAATTAATCTATTCTGTGGCATAAATAAGAAAGGGAGGGGGAAATGGAGGGAACACATTTTGTTCAACTCTTTTGGACCAGCTCAGATGGGTCTCCCATTCCCTGTAGCCAGGGGTGGAAGGAAATAGCCCACGAGAAGTGCCACTGGCTATGTGGCATCAGGAGCTGATCAAGAGTGAATTGTCCATCCCTCTCTCCCGGGATGTTTCCCCAGAGTATTGCTAATGGAGCCTCATATAAAACCAGAAGTGAGAGGGAGCTACAAGGAAAAGCATCCGTGAAAATATTGCTACTTTTATTATGTAGGGAGTATAAAAGGCATATAAATAAAAATATTTTACTATGCGATTTGAACATTAAATTTCATTGCCAAAGCCCATGTGCTTTGATATGCAGACTGACATTTGCGAAGAATGAGACTCTGGAATTGCCTTCCCAGTTCGGGTCATTCTAAGAGGTCCTGAACCAGTGTATTGGAACTTTCCCCACACAAAAAGCTAAACGTGTTTCCATGTGTGTATATGTGTGTGTGTACGTGTAGTGTATGATGTGCATTTGAATTAAGCATGTGTATATGTATGTGCATGTGGGTGAAGTTTGCTTACACGTGTGTAAGCAGCCACTTGTTCAGTTGACCAGTTATCTAACTATTTATTGAAGTGCCTACTAAGTGCTGTTTTAGGTGCTGAGGATTTAGCAATGCACCAAAATACACATAATCCCTATTTTCATGGGATTTTGTCATATTCTCAATGGAGAGAAACACCATATGCAAACAAGCAAACAAATAGTAAAATGCAAGGAAATCCAAAGTGCGGTGAGGGGATGGAGAGCCATCAGGACGCTACCTACAGCGGGGTGGCCAGGAAACACCTCTGTTGGGGTATCCTTTAGGCAGAGGCCACCGTGAGGGGACAAATGAGGCATGTTGAAAATAAAGGAACCCCATTCTAGGTGGAGGCCCCAGCTCATGCAGAGGTGAGGACGCAGGGACTCACTAGGAGTGTTTGGGGAACACCAGAGAGGCTAGTGTGGAGAGCGGTGGGTGAGAGAAAATCGTGTGTGGGGGATAACGAACCTCTCAAGCCATGGGACAGAGCTGTGAGGGGTGGCAGGGGTGTCCAAGTTTATCCAACAGCAACCGCTCTGGTTTCCTGGCTAAGTTAGCGCCAGAACTGAGACCTGGCTCAGCCTGACTCAGAAACTTTGGCATTTTCTTCACTTCTCTTCCCATCTCTGGCCTTCCAGAAAAGGGCTAAACAAAGAGGTGACATCCCTGGGCTCTGCAGACCAATGATGAAATGTTGACACGGGTCATATTTGGCACTGCACTCTTCTTTGCTTCTATAAACTATCAAGGAGGCTTGACTGACCTCCAGGTCTCAAGTGGGAGACAGGTGGGAGGCTACTACCATTACGTTGGGAGAGGGGCTGTAGAGGGCATGACAGTATTGTTCTGAGAAAGTCTAAAGCCCAGGGGAGCAACTGAGGAGGACTTCTAGTAGACCCTGGTTTCCTATGAAGGTTCTCAGATACAAAGTGGGGCCTTGGGTCACCTCAACTAAGCCTATTTTCCAAGTGTCTCTGCACACCAGAGGGTTTCTGTTTGGGGAGACTTGCTGTATCTGTTAGATTAGGTTTGGTTGGACAACAGAAAACCCAAATACGTAAATAGGCTATTGACCTATATAAATTAGAGTCTGCTTTTTTTTCATGTAAAGGAAATCTGGGGCTGGCAATACAGGATGGTCAAGAGGGCTCCCTTGGTACCTTCCATGTCCCAGGCTTGATGTGTGTTTCTAAGGTTACCTCATGACGCATGATCACTTGAATTCCAGCCACCATGTCAAAGTTCCAGGCAAAAAGCAGGAGAAGGGTCCCTATCAGCTAAGAACCCCCTGTATACAAATCTTTTCCAAAAGCTCCACCCAGTTATTTACCCTTATACAGTACAACCTCTGTAAGTTGACCACCCAGGGAACTGTAAAAGATTGTTCAACATAAGGAACTAGGCCTCCTATATTGATATGTACATGCAGTGAATGTCTGGTCTATGAAAATTAGGTCAACTTAAGGAGGTGGTCAACTGTATGGAGGTTCTACTGTATTTCACTGGCCACCCTCATCTGCAAGGAAGGTTAAGAAATGCCTGTTTATTTGCTTGTTTGTTTAGGTGGGGTGTATTTCCACTAAAGAAATGGTAAATCTGAAAGAAAGGATGCTGGATATTAGGTATTGAATCTCTGCCCTTTATGCAAAGCCACAGACCAGTCCAGCCCCTACCCCAGGTCTGCTGACTCAGGTGGAAGATGGCAGAGAACAGGGCATGGCTTGAGGTCCTGGCTGTTTGGAAGAAGAAATAAGAACCTGTGTTTAGTCTCTTACTTTCCGGATGGAATTATTTTCAGTGGACTCATTGGGGGTAGGAATGAAGGACTCGAATGGAGGTTACTCTGAAGGTGATTTTAAGGTTGTCCCCCTCACCCTTAAATTTCTATAACATCTGTATGAGCACTCTGGTCCCTGGTTTGTCTTTATAAAATGTGAATGATAATACGGTCCAGAAGGCCACAGCAAACAAGAACGGAGGGAATTAATATAAAATTCATGGCAAAATCCTTGTCCCACGGTGGGCACTAGGCTGTAGTAATGGCTTATTATTATTGTTAGATATGTATGAGCCATATCTAACAGTAATAATAATAGTGTGTGTTGAGTGTGTGCACATGTGCTCACATGAACACGTGTGTATACACATATATGCCTGCAATTGTTCCTGGAGGGGATGGCACAAAAGAAAGAATGAGAGACTCTGGCAGGCTGTGCATAGAGTCTCAGAGAAAGCGTAGGCTTTCACTGTGCCTTGTGCTCTGCTGTTACCCAGCAGGACAGGACAGGGCAGGGCAGTGACCAGGCCAGCCTCTCCCAGAATTGAGTTTCCATGGGAGGCGCTTTAACACAAAAATTCCCGCAGTCCAATTTTGAGGGCAACAGGCAGAGAGAAGCTGGGTTGCCAAGCAACCAGCCATTAACATGAAATTAGTCACTCATCTCTGAATGTCCTGTCCCATTTCCACTCCACCCCCCTTCTGTCAAACAGAAGAGCACACACAGGCACACGTACACAGAGCAATGTAACTGACCGAGAGAACTCTCTTCTAGAGAGAGCTCACACTGCTGGGCTCAGCCAGCTGGAGTGGGCAGAGCACTGACGGCCTCCTCCTTGTCCCCTTCCTTTTTCTCCTTCCCTCCCCGGCCTCGCAGCCCTCTAGCTCAGTGGACCCTGAGCTTTATGCATGTTCCTCTTCTCTCCCCTTCTATCTCTTAGTCAGGCGGGGAGATCCCTGAGGTCAGGGACGGTTACTCCTTCACCAGGCTGAGAACTCCAAGCAAGTGGTGGTATTCAGTCTCTCAAACCTAACCCAACCCAATCTCTCCACCATTATTCACCCTGTATCCAAAACCTAACCCTCAAACCAGATTTTTGGCCTGGGGTTTCTTGTTTCAGGAGCTGGGCTGCACCTGTTTTCAAAGGGGAGAGGCCACTTCAAAGCCCACTTGGAGTGCACAGGTCACTGATGACCGGTCCCAGGAGGGAAGAAGAGCCAGTGAAGCCAGGCCAGCATCAAAGGGCTCAGGCCAGGAGCTGCTTCTCCTGCAGTCCTGTCCCATCAGAGGACAATGAAGTGGGGGAACCCTTAGGTCACCTGGCACCTCTTCTGGAACATTCCTTCCCTGGATAGGTTCTACCCTAGTAGGTGACTCTTGGGGTCCTGACAGATACAAAGATATCTAGGGAGCAAGCCTGTACACAGGATTGCCATACCCAGCTTGAGCCATATTTCTAGAAAGTTGGCCTTGAGTCCTGAAGGCCCCTCTCAACCTATCCCTGCCTCCATACATCTACTAACATGGGCAACTGGTACGCAGTTAATAAGGTCAGTTGGGCCAGACATTGAACTAGATCTGCTGAGATCTTCCCCTTGGAAGGGGCCCATGGTCAGGAGAACGAAGCATACGTGTAAATAGTTATTTGCCCAACAGAATCTTCAGAAGTGTCATAGAAACCCAGGAAAGGAGTGAGTCAACCTGCAAAAGTTGGGGTTGAGAAACATAGAGGAATCAGGGAGGCAGTGATTCAACTGGGCTTTGGTGTATGAATTGAAATGTGCTAGAGAGAAATTTGAGGGGAAAATACATTTCCCACACCTTGCCCTCCAAATACAATAGCCTGAATGAGCTGAGTGTTATTTATACATAATGTTTTTCAGAATTAAAGCAAGAGTCTTGCTTTCTTTTGAAAGTTAATATTTAAAGAATATTAGGATAGGAGCAAGGAGGTTCTGGCCCCAGCTCTGGCCCTGGCATCCCCTGTGCATTCTTAGACAAATTATGTTACCTTTGTAAGCTTCTGTTTCCTCATCTGAGGCACAGAGGTCTGGGTGATCTCCGGGGTTGTTCTCAAGTCTGACATTCATGAATTTGTGTGTGTAGAGTATTCATCTGATGAAGGAGAGAGATGGAGCTTAGGTGGGGGTGTTTCAGAGGCTGGAGGAGAGTTGGATCTGGGGTTAAAGGTATTTCTCCTCGTCTCTCCCCATCCTCCTTCCCGTCCCCTCTGGGGCTGCCTTAATGCCTTGCAAAGGTCACCAGGTAGCCACAGAACACTCTGAGCGGTGCAGTGACTTTGAAGATTACCCATTTCAAAAGATTTAACTACATTTAAAATCAATGCGGGAAGCTTTTAAGCAGGGACTGGCAGGTGTCCTGGAGTGGAAGCACGGGCTGGGAGGTATCTTGGAGACCAACAAGCAGTTCTGAGGCTGCCCTCACCTGAGGAATGCCCTGAGCTGAGAAAGCGGGCTTAAAACCAAGTAGTGACTGTTCTTGAAAGCACTGTCCTAGAGAAGCGTGATGAACACTCAGCAGAAGGTGGTGAGATGGATGAGACAGGGGGAGGAACAGCTCGTTCCAGACACCCCGGGTCTCCAGCTGGGTACAGTCCAGCTCATATATCCAAGAGCGAGAGGCTACCTGAATGTCATTCCTTTTCTTGACTACACGAGTATCCCAAGAAGATGAGAAAGGTCAGGTCATTAACACATGAGGGTGTTAACCTGATAGACTCTGGGGAGGCCACAAAAAGGAAAGAATTGGGAGTGCCCAGAAGGGGGATGGGAGGCCCACTGCTGCTCTAGGAGAGCCTAGCCAGGACAGAGCATTTGCACAGAGCCCTCTGGGAAGCCCCCAGTGCCAGGCAGCAGGGATTGTTGACCCTTTCAACACCCTTCAAGGCCCCAGGGAAGGGGAGGACCTCATAGTGACAGGAGCAGGAAGAGGAATTTGACCTATTGCCCCTGTCCCCCAGGGTGGTCACTGCTTCGTGCCTGAGGCTTCCAATCTTCAAAGGCTTTTTCTAAGTGTGAAAGAAATGTAATTTATTTGTCAAATCAATCTGCTTCTTAGCTGTGCGAGGCTGCTCAGCTCCAGCACCCTTGCCTTGGGCAGAGCAGAGGCCTGCTGACTTGCCATGGGTAGGCTTGTGCATATTTAATCTAATTTGTATTTATGGAGCGCCGGGCTGTCTGCCTACTGGGGCCCTGCGTGCTTGAATGCTCCCTTCTGCAGGCATTCCTGTGTGCAGGCGCGCACGCCCGCGTGTGGGTTGTATGTTTGGCATGTGTCTGTGTGCTCGCATGTCCAGGCCTCGCGGGGTGATTCTGGGCGCTGTGCACCTAGGTGAGGATGTGAAGGGACGCCGTGGTGGGTGGGCAGAAGAGAGCCTGGATAGAGCCACACCAGAATCTCAGCGAAGCTGTGGAAGGCTGGGGACCTGGAGATGCTGGGCCAGAAAAGCACAGGTGTACTGAGTTCACTAGAGGTCTCGGGGGGCTTCAGGAGACTAGTGCTTTTCTCTTCCCTGGATCTGGGCAAAGGATTTTCTGTCATAGTCCCTCCACCCTCGTCTTACATCTCAGTCTCTCTTTCCCATTCAAGCAGTGGACGGCAGGCCCGCTGCCTGGGAGGAAGAGGGCATGGGTATGGGGCAATGCGGGCAGGGGAGAGGCTGAGGGAAATGGGGCTCTGCTCATTACCTTTTTCAAAAGGGTAGCAAGCAGCAGTGGTTGAAACCTCTGGATTATATCACCAAGGCCTGGCCTCCCCATCCCCTGGAGTCCTGATCGGAAGACTGGAGGACTCAGTCCAGTCCTCCTTGGCTGGAGGATCAGGGGCTGTGGAACACAGCCATGAGGTGGACTAAAGGGCTGGACATAAAGGGAAGACTTCACTGCTCAGGAAGAAGGTGTAATCTCAGCTCTTATAGGGACCTTGAAAAGAAGAGTCAGGTGTACCCCACTGGCAGCCGGCTGGGAAACCAGGGATAGTTCAAGGGTTCAGCGAGTGGGAATAGACACTGAGACCTTCGGAGGTGGTTACAGATGGGCTAATGAACTTGACAGGATGCACTGGGCAGAGTTGGGGAATAAGCTGTCCCATCTCAAGACAAAAGGACAGAGGGGATTATTGTCTGCAAAAGGTGAGGTGAGGATGGGAGAGGCCTGAGAGAGCTCCTCTGTCAACGCCTCTCCCCTCCCTCCCTCCTGAGCTTCCTCTTCCCCAGGGTCCCTTCTCCAACCAGGCTCTCCCTAGCCCAGCTAGTCAGCTTCCCCTGTGGCTCAGGAGGACCATCAGGGACCCCTTGAGGTGCCCCTCTCTCTGTGGTCACACTGATAGGATCTGCTCTTCCTTCTTTGGGGTTCACTAGGAGGGGCGAGGAGCAGCTACAGGCTTGCTTCCCAGCCCTGCCTCCCGGGGACGCAGTAGTTGAGACTGGTAAAGACAGTGGGTGATTAGCATTCTGGGCTGGTAGGTGTGCAGGTGCCGCAGGACTCGGGGAGCTGGGAGAGGGCCTCTTGCCTTCCCACCTCTCCATTCTCCCCACAGCTGGCCAGGGCTCCCTGGGCTCCCAGTATGTGCTCTCTGCATCTGCCCGCTTGCCTGCCTGTTGGCGTCTTCTCTATCCCCTCCCTTCTCTCTCTGGCTCCAAGTCTCCCTCCAGCTCCTCTGGGCTTCAGCAGCCCCCAGGCTTTCATCGTCAAGTGCTTTCTTCACTTCCTGTTTCCCCTCCCTTCTGCGGCAGCTCTCTTTCCAAGTGCTCTGATCTGCTTTCAGCTCCTCTCCCTGTCTCCCTTTAGCTGTTCCCCTCTGCTGGCCTGTCTCTGTCTCTTTCTCTCTCTGCACCCCACCCACCCTTCCATTTTTGATGATAAATGTTCAAATAAACGAAAAAGGCCAAACCCCATGTGCCTGGCAGTAGAAAGTAACTTTGCAACCCCAGGAGCATGGCAGGGACGGTGTGGAACAAAAGATTCCTCATTACTGGCTCCCAGTGCTGGGTTTACTGCTCTCAAAACAGGAGCTTAAGGTAGGAGAGGAAGAGGGGGCTGTGTGGGGTCGTGGAGCTGGAGGTGCAGCAGGCAACAGCAGGTCTGAATGAGCCCCGAACATTTTCTCAGCCCCGAGATACTACATGGATTGCTTCTGTCTCTTTCTCTTGATTCTGAAACTTCTCTCTGAGTCCCTCTAAGGGCCAGCTCCACCCCACCCCCCACTGCATGAGACTGCTCCTTCTGCACGCTGGGACCCCACCTCTTACACACTGAATCCCCACCCTATCACAGTCCCACAGTTACCCAGGCCTTGGCTCTGTCATGGGCAAGTTTCAGGACAGACTTAACATTCCCTGTCTCAATGGGAACCTGTCCAGGAACTAACCCTAGCTGCATTTTAGCCCATTTCTATTTCATTCCTCTTTCTTTTCTCTGATGTGTAGAGAATCAAGAAAGGATGGGGAAGAGACTATCCAAAAGTAAAATTTCACCCTTTCATGTTTACAAAGACTACCTGTGGGAGGTCATAAATGTGTCTACTTGACTGGGCTCACTGATGCCCAGATAGCTGGTTAAGACATTCTTTCTGGATGTATTTGTGAGGGTGTTTCTAGAAGACATTAGCATTTTAAATGATAAATTGAGTAAAGAAGACCTTCCCTCCCTGGTGTAAGTGGGCCTCATCCAATTCATTGAAGGTCCAAATGAAACAAAAATGTGGAGGAAGGACAAATTTGCTCCCTGTTTGAGCTGGAAAATTATTTTTTTCCTACCCTTGGACATCAGCACTCCTGGTTCTCAGGCCTCAGGGCTCAGACCAGGACTTACCTCATTGTCTCCCTTGGTTCTCAGGCCTGCACACTCAGAATGATTTACACCACTGACTTCCCCTGTTCTTCGGCTTGCAGATGGCAGATCAGGGAACTTCTTGCCTCCATGATAACATGAGCCAATTCCTACAGGAAATCTATATCTATATTTATATTTCCTATTGGATCTGGTTCTCTGGCAGTATAGATTTTAGAGTTAGAAGTTTGGAGTTCAAATCCAGCTTCCCTACTTGAGAACTATTTGAGCTTTGGCATGTTATTTAATCTCTTAGAACCTCAGTTTCTCTGTCTGTGAACTGTGGGCTTAATCATATCTCTCTTACAGAACAAGAATAATATCTACCTCACAGGTAACTTCTATCCCAAGTATTCACTTATTAGAAAAATGCAAGGTTGGCCATCGCCCATTCCACAAACACATTGGGTTTTGGAGCACCAGGCACCCATTATGGACATTAGTTTTACAGCTCACTCTTGGGTGTACTCAGGATGTTCAAATGGATTTCAACAGGTCCTGATATCCTGTTTGTATGCATTTCTGAATGAAGTTCACAATGCAGGCTCCTCTCAGGGAAGAAAACTCTGAGGGTCAGTGCTGTGCTTGTCCAGAGGTCTCCATGGGACTGAGTCCAGGAACCACGGTATTAACCAGCCTGCTCACTCCCCTTGTTGATTCATCCCTTGCCTGTCCTACTGCTCCTTCTCCTACAGAGCTTCCTTCACCTCTCACCTAAACTACTTGCACCCACATCCTTGCTCAGGGCCTGCTTTTGTACAAGCCGAAGTAGAGATAGCATAGTATTGCTCAGAGACTTCAGGGTCAGGAGCCTGGGACTCTTGTTCCAATACTGCCATGACTTAGCTAAAAGCTGAAGGTTCTTGCCTAGTGTCCTAGCCCATTTTCTGCTGCTATAACAGAATACTACAGAGTGAGAAATTTATAATGGACAGAAGTTTATTGGGCTCATGGTTCTGGAGGATGTAAAGTTCCAGAATATGGCACTAGCATCTGGTAAGGGCTTTCATGCTGCATCATAAAGTGGAGGAAGGCATCCTACAGTGAGAGAGGGCGAGAGGGGTGAGAGGGTGAGAGTGCACGAAACAGAAAGACAATAACTGGCCAAACTCACCCTTTTAATCAGAAACCTACTCCTGCAATAATAGCATTAATCCGTTTCTGAGAGTGGAGTCCTGGTGGCCTAATTACCTCTTAAAAGCCTACCTTTTTAAAATTTATTTGTTTTTTTAGAGACAGAGTCTCTTTACTTCCCAGGCTAGAATACAGTGGTGTGATCATAGCTCATTGCAACCTTGAACTCCTGGGCTCAAGTGATCCTTTCACCTTGGCTTCCTGATTAGCTGGGACTGCAGGTGCCTACCACCATGCCTGACTAATATTTAAAAATTTTTTCTAGAGAAAGGTCTTGCTATGTTGCCCAGGCTAGTCTCAAACTCCTGGTCCCAAGTGATCCTCCTACCTTAGCCTCTGAAAGTGCTGGTATTACAGGTGTAAACCACCATGCTGTACCAAGGCCTGCTTTTTAATGCTGTCACAATGACAATTAAATTTCAATGTGAGTTTTAGAGTGGGCATTCAAACCATAATTCTTTATACTAATTTTGATCTTAGTTTTCTCATCCATGAAATGGGGCTACTAAAAATTCCTTTCCTACCCTTCGTAGAGGTTATGTGATGATGAGATCAAATGAGATGACGAAATAAGAAAAGAAATATGGCAAACCGTAAATAGGTATGCACCTGTGTGTTACCATTGTCATCACTGTTTAATCTTGTACATTCAACTCTCATCATCAAAAGACATTTTGGGAGCAGAGATCTCTGGGCCTTCTTCCCAGGCACAGGTCTGGCTGAGCCTGTCCACCAGCCCCTTTTCATCCTGTGTGCACCTTTTGCACTGTGATCGTGGAGGACTCCCACTTATTCTTCACCTGGTTTCCTGACTTTGAAGTTATTTAAAGGAACTTAGGTTCCTCACAGAGGGATTCTCAGATGCTTTTCCTGGTCATTTAACTTCAGATATGCATCTGGCCTGCTGCACACTCTTTTCTTGTAAGAAATAATTAACAGTAAAATGTAAATATATGGTGTAGATGTGTCTCACTTGATGCTTTTATTTTTACACAACTTTCTTTTCTCTGCTAGTTAGACATGCAGGGTATTTTTTTTTTTTCCTTTCCAGTAACCCGTCTTTTTGATCCTCAGCACACATTGTTCCTGGCTTTCAATGATGATTTTCTTTATTTTTTTTAAATAGTCTATGGGTTTCTTGTGCTTTTAAAATGTTTTCTAAAACTTTCTTTTAACCATTCCTTTTGATATTTCCCCCTTCAATCATGCTCTCATTTTCTGTATTTCTCTCTGTAAGAAATAAGCTGGGGCAAAGGGGTTCAGCAGGGGGTTGAACTTCAAGGTGCTGGGTTCCAAAGGACTCAGAACTTTACCCACACAAATGCTTTCTGTCCCATGCCTGTCCTTCCTTCCAAACGTACCCCTGACCCCTTCCCGGTACTGACTCCAGCAAGCCTCATGCCTGCAATGGATCCCCCCTTATCTCTGTCACACTGGGGACTCGCTGCACAATGCCATTTTATCACTTGCACCAGCTGCCTGCACTCACTGTGCCTCACCCTTAATTAATTACACCCTCTGCTGTAAGGCACCATTTCCCTCCCAAAGACAGACTTCAAGCTCTGTCAGATGGAGAAGCAAAACCCTTTCATCTTTCCTGATGGCGTCTCTTTTTCTCTGTCATATTTCCCACTTCCTGCCAACCCCAATTCCTTTGTAAGTCTGCTCGTGCTCCTGGTCTGGAGCCATCCATGGGACCTGGACTCTGCAGTGAAATCAAGCTCCAGGAAGCAGGTTGCAGGGCCCAAGAGGTGGGGCAGGGAGCAGAAGCAAAGTGTTTGTTCTTAGGTGGCTCCAGAGGGCATTGGGGCCAGGGATAAGGTGGTATGCACATCTGGGGTAGGGGAAGTGACGGGTACCAGGGATCAGAGATAGCCTTCAGGAATGGCTGTGATTCCGCATGAAGACTGTTGCCCATGCTACCATGTCCTACCATTGTGTCATAGACCATGAGAGACTCTGCAAACAGAGACACTGATGGCAATAGGTTCAGCAATCCATGATGCAGTGACACCAACAGTGATATAGTTCAACAAAGAGTCACACAGAGAGACTGCCTCAGATCCCAGAACTCCAACCATGACAGGCTTTGCACACAGGGACCCGGGTGGTAAAGGGCTGTGTAGACAATTCCTCTGATGGAGACTCTGAGCATCCCCTCAGCAGACAGTCACAGTGACGTCAACACTGACAGGCTCAGCAAACAGTGGAAGAGGAGAAAAGGGTTCTGTGGACATCATGACACCAACAGACACAGCAACAGGGACTACAAACAGTGACACGAACAGTGTTAGCCTCTCCCCGTAATACTGAGCTCTGCAAATAAAACTCAAATTCCACGGAATGACAAACAATGCCACGCTCTCCAAATGGTGACACAGGCAATGATAAGCTTTGCAAATAGCTTCAAGCTCTGCAAATAATGACACACAGGCCCAAGCTCTGCCAACAGCAAGTGCAGCTGCACCTGGGTATGGACAGTTAACCAAGGGCCACTCCCAGTTATTTCAGACACTGGCCCTGAAAGCACACCTCTCCTGTCATCTTCTCCAAAATTCCCCATCTCCCTCGCCCTCTCCCCACTGGCTCAACTCTCCTTGATTTTGAAAATCCGTCAGTTGATATGGCTTTTACTTCCTCTTACCTGTTGGTTTTCCTGCCCTTTAGAGCTCCACCTTCAAAGGGACAGCCAGGTCCAGGGCCCTCTGGAGCCCACCACTCAGCAGCCTGAGAAGGAGCGTCTTCCATCTGGACCTTCCCCTGGTTTCTATAGCTGCACTGCCCAATCCTCAGAGTTCCTTTCCTCCTTCTGGTTTCTGGAATCTGTCTATATCTGCCCAAAAGAGAGGGCAGGGAAGGGAAGGGTGATGCCCAGAGCACCCTGAGCCTGTTTGCGCACTCTCCACTTGATGCTCCTGTATGATTCAGTAAGGATGAGGAAACAGAAGCACACAGAGGGGGACTCACCTGCCAGGATCCACAAGGATCCCACGCTGTCCTTGGAAGGTGTGTCTATCCCGAAAGCGAAAGCTGATGAGTTATTATCATGGGCAACGTAGAAAAGTGGCTGGATGTGCAGGCCACAGGCAAGAACTGCTTCATGTGTGCTCTGGGATCTGTGGGACATTGCTTAACTTCTGCACTGCCCAGATTCCTCCTCTGGAGAGTGGGGAGAATAAGGATACCTGCCTCAGAGCGTTGGGGTGAGAACTGAATGGGTTGCTTTCCTTGCCCCAGCCCTTGTCTCCTGACTTACTGGCTGCCGTGTGGCCAGTGGTACAAGCCTGGACTCGAGTTACATTCTGTCGGCACCATCACTACCAAAGGTGCAGGCCTCAGGGAGGGCAGAGAGCCTGGTGGGAGGGGGTTGCCAGCGTAAGAGGGTGGGGGCAGAGCAGGAAGAGCCTCATGGAGCCGGGTCTACGGGCTGTGAGGGTGCTGTGCTCCCTGGAGCCAGCCCCGGATGATGTTGGAAGCTGCTGGCCCTCCATGATCCGTCTCCCTGCACTTGCTCACCAGGGGTTCCGTCCTGTGGAAGGCGGGCAGGCTTTCTCCATAGAAGCCCATTGGCAGGATTCAGGAGGCAGCGAGGGAGATGACTTCTGTCCTATCCTGAATCGGATACTTTTCCCCTCAGCAAACAGACGGCGGGGGGGGGGGGGGTGAGAGACAAGAAAACCAAGCCGTCCAGGAGAAGGCAAACTCCCCTGGGGTGGTGAGCAGTTAGTAGTGAGCGGTGATCTCCTCCGGGACAGCCTCTTCCCTTCTGCTCTCTGCCTGTGACAGTTTCCCATTAATTCCCAGAGAAGGCTTGGGCTCGCAGAAAGAAGAGAGAGACTAAGGAGAGAAGGACAGGTGTAGGGGAGGAGAAACCAAAATGTGCCTTCAGAGTGGCACTGAGCTCAGACACGTGGGCTCTGAGTCTGGGACATCACTGCTTTCCTTTGGAGGAGGCGTCTCCAGCTCAGGGGGAGGCAGGCTTGCTCAGCCGGCCGCCTGCTGAGCTCTCTGAGGCCTCACGTTCCAGATGTGCAGGGCGGCCCATTGCACAGAGCAAAACCTCAAAGCCCTGAGGCCACAGAGGGTGGGGACTCTGTCCTGCTTTGGAATGCAGTAAGTAGGTACCTTCATTGGGCATCACCATCACTGAAAGCCTGGCTTCCTATGAAGGCCAAGAGCAGAGGCCCTGGGTCTAGAGTGGTCATCTGAACATCAAATGCTGTAACAGCACTTTAGGCTTCTTGACTGCTGCTCAAAAATGCTGTAGGTCAGGAAAATGTCAACTTAGTAACCTCCCAGTCCTGTTATCATGTGGGTTCAAGGGCCTGGCTGGGGGCTGCACTGTACCTTCTGCGGACCCAGCCTCTTTCCCTCTCCTATCCCTGCTCCCAGCCGCTCATGCAGGAACTCTCCTTGTGAGCTGCTCTGCTGCCTACCTGGTCATTCCAGAGCACGTGGGAGAGAATCAAAGCCTTCCTATAGAATCTAAGGGGGACAGGCTGCATGTTCTGAATGATTACTAGAAGCAAATGAATAGGCAAGACCAGGACGTGGGGAGAAGCAAGAAGAAGCAAGAGACATCAGAGCTTCGGTCTGACCACGTGGGGGCCAAAACGAAGAGCGGCTGGGGCAGACCCTCAACATGGAGTTTACTCAAATGATCATGCTGGTTCAGGGCTGGTTCACTAACTTTGTGAGTGAAAAGCCCCATTCATTCATTCACCTGCCTGTTCATTCATTCAACAGACAGTTACTGAGCACTGGCCATGTACCAGTATGGGGCAGTACAGGCCATAGGGCAAATGAGAGGCATGAAGTTCACAGTGCAATGGGATTGAGTTCAGAAGACACTGAGTCCCCTGCTGAGTGTGTGTGGTTTCTGCATATCTAGCCCAAACTGCACATGGGCATTGGGGTAGCGTGTGGGGCAGTGTGGATGGGCTCAGAGCCAGTGACAACTCAGGCATTAAGGATTTGCAATTTGAACTCTGTACACTGTTCTCTTCATAGATCCTTTTGATCAACTTCATAAAGTCTGGAGTTATGGAACCTGTTTGGGTGTCATCAAGCACATATGCCTGGAATGGGTAGAGAGGCCGTGACAATAGCCTGTATGGTCAAGTGCATGAAGTCAGGGAGAGGTCTTTAACCCACACCTTACCCCAAACACACACACACAAGAAATTCCTACACATGCTCACACACAGACTCACATGCAGACACACACATGAAACTTATCTGTATACACAGTCACGCATATGTACATAATCTCACATAGACACACACATCAGTGCACACACCCATCCACACACACACAAACACGTACTCTGTCTCACATACTCTTTCTCCTGCAAACTGCTGTCTTAAACAGACTCCTTCCACACTGGCAGTGTTGCAGGCAGGAGGCTTAGGAGAGTTCCAGTTAGAAGGTGGGCTCTTCAGAGTCAGATAGGCCTAAATCATCCCACTGGGCCTTCTGCTGCCGACAAGCTCTGCATCCTTGGGTAATATTTCTTCTTTTCACATACATGTTCAGATAAATGAGGATCACATATCCACTTCTCAGTGCTCTTGCAAGATTTAAATGGGAAAAACACAGTTGGGCACATGAAGAGGATAGCTGTCTTTCTTTGCGGCAAGCACCTCTCTCTGAGAGTCTGGAGATTTCTCCCTTTGCTGGGACTGGGGTGGGTGGCACAGCGTTGTGCACCGCCACTGCAGAAGACTTGTCTCTGCCAGTCTGATGCACCTGCCCAAGACTATGGGGAACCCTGAAACATTATTCTCTGGCTGCTACAACCGGTTTTTAGTGTTCCCAGGACAGTTGTGGCTGTGCTGCTAATTTGGTGGCCAGCATCCAGTTGGCATCAGTGTTGAAGCGCCAAGTCCGGGTCCATCCCAACCGCAGTGATGTCCAAATGTGGACCACTTTTGCAGCAGCATCACTTTGGGTGCTATTCTTGACTGCGTCGTACCAAACCTGGCTTTTAGAATTTTAAGAGGTTCTACGAGCAACCTCAGATGTTTTTAGTAAATTCTTTTTCTGCTTAAATCAACCAGAGCAGTTTCTGTTGCTTGCAGTCAGAGCCCAGTATATAAAGTGTTTGGACCAGTGCCCAGAACACACATAGCAGGTGCTCAATAAATGTTAGCCATTGGAGGCGACATGCACGCAGCTTGAGGGATAGATTGGTGAGGGCAGGATGGAGGGGATGGAGGGAGGAGGCTACGAGGATGGGACACAGCTGCAGCCCTCAGGGCAGAAGTGATCAAGGCCCCCTAGTCTTTCCAGCCACAAGGTACCAGAAGCCAGAGGGGAGGTCTTTTTCTGTTTTTCCTGGTTCCATCCCAGGCAGGATCAGGTTTATTTAAACTGCCCAGATGCCCAGGAGTGGAGGAGTGGCAGGATGGCAGGAGAGGCACTTCATTGCTTTTACTTCCCAAGTAAACAAGCCTCTATCTGCTGCTTGGCTTCATCATTTCCATTTCTGCTCCAAAAAATCCCAGATCACTGAGCTTCAGGAAGAAATGCCAGGGCGTCAGAAGTCTCCTGAAGGCAGAGGACTCATGGAGAGACCAGCACCCAGGGTCTGCAGGATCAGATTGCCCTCTGCCCTGCTGCCAGACCCTGGGCTACGTGGCTCTTCCTCCAAACTCCCCGGCTCCAAGGGAGATCATGTCATCTGCCCCAGGAAGGCTACATGCGGTGCACACAGAGACGCCAGCTAAAGGTGTCACATGTAGTAGGAGGTTCCTGGAGCCAGGCTGGGACCTGGAAGAGGGGGAACATTTTTATCTCTTCAAGGGACTGTCCATGTCCAAGACATGCCTGTAGCCCTGCTGGGAGTGCTTAGAGACTTAGCATCATGTTACTAGTTTAATTTGGGGGAGTCAGCTTCTTCTCATATTCTGTTACTTAGTGCTGTGGTTTGAATGTGTCCCCTGAAGTTCCTGTGCTGGTACAGTGATCCTCAGTGCAACAATGTGGGGAGAGGGGCCTCACAAGAGTTATGTTTTCTTTTTTCACTATGTCACCTTTGGTAGAGTGCTGTGGGATCACAGCTCACAGCAACCTCAAATTCTTGGGCCAAAGAGATTCTCTTGCCTCATCCTCCCAAGTAGCTGGGACTACAGCTGTGCACCACAATGCCCGGCTATTTTTTGGTGTTGTCATTGTTGTTTGGCAGGCCCAGTCTGGGTTTGAACCCATCACTTCTGGTGTAGTGGACAGCATCCTAACCACTGAGCTATGGGCGCTGCCCCTGACGAGAGTTGAGTATGGATTAATGTTGTGACCTGGAGAGTGGGCTTGCTAAAAAGCAAGCTTGGCCCCCTCCTGCTCTCTCATGCTCTCTTTCCCACCCACCTCTGCCACTGGATGAAGCAGCAGGAAGGCCCTCCCAGGTGCAGGACCTCCACCTTGGGCCTCCCAGCCTCCGGAACTATAAGAAACAAACTCAGTTTTTATAAATTACCCAGTCTATGGTATCCTATTAAAGCAAAAGAGACTAGGGCACTGAGAAATATTCCTTAATTCCTAGGGGAGAAACCTGTCTCGAGCCTGGGAGTGTGCTTCAGCCCCTACCTCCCCTCTCACAGGGACTTCTGTAGCTGCCATTAATCAGCAGTGGCTCGCTCTGGTCAGCCACAGGGACCTCCATGGCAACACGATGGGAAGGGCTCCATGTCCTGGTCCTAAATTCCCCCTACATTTCTTCTCAGGTCTTCCCAGCAGTTCCATGAAGGTGCAACAGCAGGGCATAGTGAGGGCAGGGGCCACATCCGTGAGCACCTTCTTTCAAGAGGGATCTCTTGACATTGGGGCCTACGCCACTCTCGGGATAGTAGAACCTGGCCTGTTCCTACTGACAGAAGCCTTTCCCTAGGGGATCAGAGCAGGAAGGAGGAGAGGAAAAGAGGCTGTTGCTTCATCCAACTCAGTAGCTGTTTCCTGCTTCCACAGGCCAGAAGCTCTTTCCAAATTACATCTTCAAAGTAAGGTTTCTCCACATGGTTGCTGCCTCCCCCAGAGGCCCTCCTTTGAGCCTCCTGACCTCCTCCTACAGAGGCCTCCTCTTTCAAGCCCCCAGGCCATTTCCCCACCTCCTCCATAGAGAGCAGCCTTTCCTCTTTCAGAAGGAAGAGGATCCCCCATTCCCAGTTCAGCCCTATCCTCAGAACTTCTCTTCTGCCCAGGCTGTGCTGACTCAGAGCAGATAGGGTGTTCTCAGATTCAGGAAGAGATAGCAACATGTCTTTTCAGTCTTTTTTTTTAATCTCTGTTTTTCCACCCACTTTTTTCTCTCCTTGCAATTTATTGGCGAATTTCTGTTCTGGACGCTTTTCCACTCTTTGTCTTTTGTTACTTGTGTTGGGACTCAGAAAACAACACCCGCAAGGAGGGCTTCCCAGCACTCTCAGAAGTGAATATTCTCTCTGACCTTCTCTTGACTTCTGTCTCTGAGTCCTTTTCTTCTCTAAGGCTAGCCATAAAAATCAGAGTTCTTCCTCCCAAACGCAGGTCATAAAACTAGAACCTCTTTTCCCCAAAGTCTACTATAAAGCCTCAAATTATTACTCTAACTTTCCTTCTATCTTTCTGTGTAAAAACTGACCATAAAGAAATTATCTGACCTACCTTGTTTGTCTGTAGATCTAAAACCCCCATTCAAGAGAGGGCCCTGTTCCATACACAGAAAGAAGGAATGCAGCTCAGAGTTGCAAGAGAAATCTAGCCAGACAGGCCTTGCTGGGTTTCCCTACTTAGTCTATTCACATTAGATTCCATTCCATTTTTGTCCAATCATATTTCTGTATCTCTTTCCCTACTTTGATGAACCTTAGAATGAAAATCGACACTTTCCCCTGTATCTTTGGGTCTTCATTCTGGAGACTCCCATGTAGGCATAAATAAAATCTCTATGCCTTTTTTCCCTTTTATCTGCCTCTTACCAGTGATTTTCAGCAAACTTTCAGAGGACAAAGCTTCCTCTTGGCCCTATCCGGTACTGGCACCATGAACAGGATCAAAGCCCCACTCTTCTGGAAGCCACAGTTAAGGGAATTCAGAACCCAATCAGTTGGCAAAAAGATAAAAAATTTTTGCCTGCTAGGCTCCCTGACAGATCTGTGCAATCTGATGAAGTAAAATTCGCTATTTTTCTGTGCAAAATGTTGATCAATTGGAAAAAAAGGATTTGTGTGGCTAGCCTTGGTGTAGAAACCATAGCGTACTTTTTGGTGTAGATATTCATATTACTTGATACTTTTCCTCCTAGAAAGAGTCTTTGTGTTGTTCTGTCATAAATAGGGGTACTGGCTGAGGTTCCCTGTCACCTTGTTTTATGTCCCGGAGAGCTTAACTGTGGCCAAGTGTGGCACTCGCCCTTGGTCTTTGCCATCTGGGGATATAATTTTTAGGTCATGTGAGGTGGCCAGTCTGAAAATGACTGGGAACCCAAGACTCTTTGTTTATGTCAAGCTCTTGGGAGGGTTTGTCTTAATGAGAAGTCCCATCCACAGGGGCTTTTGTTGTTTCAACCCTTGTTGTCTGGTTAGTTTGTGATAAGAGTCTTTGACTATCTTAGCCTATTCCTGGGAGTGAATTTGTTTTGGGGGAAGGGGTCTTTGGGATCGCTTCTTCTGTGCCCTTTCCAGGAAATATCCTGATCTGTCCGTAGAGACTATTGCCCTGAGTCACCATCAAAATAAGTACATCATGGGCAATTCTAATCATCAATGGCTAAAAGATGGATTCTTTAAATTAGACTCCTAATTTAAAAAAGGATTTCAGAGACTCTTTATTCTAAACAATGGGTGAAGATATCAAGTTTTTTAAGAGGCAATAGTGTCATGATTAGCCTTAAAAACTCCCTTGACAAAATTAAAGAACAAAAAAATGACCCAAAATAAAGTGAAAATCTTGCTGCTCCTGGGTTCAGTTCCTGGGCAGGAAACCAGTCCTTTCTGGTCTGACATCTGGGTGACCCTTGAAGTTTGGGGGTACTCATTCGCCTTTCTGGAGACGACCGTGTGACCTTGGTTAAGGCTTATTGGTTTCACTTGTTAAAAGAAGAAAAAATTCAAAAGCCGAAAATATCAGCATCAGATAATAGGAAATTTAAAAGGATTGTTTTTAAAGAGCTCTGTAGTCAAAAGTCAACTTAATTAAAACTGACATTTAAGCTATGTGTGTGCACGTATATATTACATACGTATGTGTGTGTATATATAGTTTTAAAGCCTCTGTTCTTTATTGTACAAACTTCTCAGTTACTTTTTTTTTATTGTCTTTATTATTAAATCATAGCTGTGTACAATAGTGCAATCAAGGGGTACAATATGCTGGTTTCATATACAATCTGAACTATTTTCATCAAACTGATTAACATAGCCTTCCTGGCAATGTCTCCGTTATTATATGAAGACATTT
>CAUYRH010155401.1:0-11980 GCA_963574655.1 Perodicticus potto | reverse complement strand
AGGAAGGCTGGTCGTTGCCTGGCCTTGGGAGCACAGCAGCTGGGGGACACCAAGAGGGGAGCGTCTCCTCCCTCAGGCCATACTCTGTATAGAGCAGAGACGCTCTTACTGTAGGGACAGGACTCCCACCTCACTGCTGACTAAGGAGGGAACATGGGACTGCAGAACCCAGGCCAAGTCACTGCAGCAGAGAAAGAAAAGAAAGACCTCCCAGCCGCAGGAATTTAGCCGTGTCCATGCGTGGAGGGGGTGAGTTGTCTGTCTCTAGCAGTTTCCAGGTCCAGCAAAACCAGGTGCTGACGCCAGATAAAGAGGGACATGGCTAGACAAAAATCAGGCCTACCCACATCTAACCGCCTCAAGCTGGGACCCCCTACACTACCCTCACCCTAACTTTTCCCTCATCATCATCTCATTTTAATACTAAAAATCACATGCAGGGGTGGAGTTTTAGCACATTAATGAGACACGCAACACGTGGAGAAGCCCAGACTAGAATCACACAGGCTTTAGAAAAGCCTCTGCTCCTGGGTGGCACCTGTGGCTCAGTGAGTAGGGCACTGGCCCCATATACCTAGGGTGGCAGGTTGTCTGGACCCCTATGGCCTGGTCTCGGTCACCGCAGGAAGGAACCAGGCGTGACACAGATTAGAAGTACAAGCTTGCGGGAGGCAGACTAACCTTAGTTGCAGGGTAGCCCCGAGCCCCCTCCGCAACGGCTGTTTATTAAAGTTATACACAACAGGTGTGGAGAGTTAAGGTAATTGACATAAACAGGTGTGGAGAGCTCAGGTAATTACATATGAGGGCTGCCTGTGTAAAGATTGCCACGTGCTTTCCCCACAACCCTCATGAAGAACTACTAAGCATCAATGTTTAACACATGCTTACTAGTGAATGCCCAACCTTGTCTCATTCTGGAACGCTGAGTTACTTGGGGGATTGCCCCCAAGTCAGGAAACATCTCTAGCCTTGCCAGGAGACTGTCCTATTCTCAGTGTTTCCTTTTAATGTGATAATCAGTAACTGTCCTTTGCAAGCCTGGTGTCCAGTCCTCTACAGCAGGTTCAAACCCGGTCCCGGCCAAACTGCAACAAAAAAAAGCCAGCCATTGTGGCGGGCATCTGTGGTCTCAGCTACTTGGGAGGCTGAGGCAAGAAAGTCGCCTATGCCCAGGAGCTGGAGGTTGCTGTGAGCTATGACACCATAGCACTCTACTGAGGGTGACAAAGTGAGACTCTGTCTCTTAAAAAAAAAAAAAAAGAAAGAAAAACCTCTGCCCCTACGTGCTCACACCTCGCCCTTTCCCCAAACTTCTGGGGGAGTTGGCCAGGGACTCTTTCCTTAGCACTGAACTCGAGCCCAGTAAAGCCTTGCCTGTGGCTCCCCCACAGCTCATGGCTAATTTCTATTGTAAAGAGAGCCCGAGGGCCTGAGCAGGTAGCTTTAGGGGCTTCCTGTCCCCTGTATGGAAATATAGGAAAATCTTGAGTCCCGTCAGGGGAGGTTCCAGGGACTTGGCTGGCCTTGAAAAGTGAATGGGCACCTGGGTGAGAATAGTGGCCCCCCCACGTGAGCCAGTCATGGGGTGTCATTGTGAAAACTAAAAGAGGGCTTCTTATCTTCTTCAGTTGTCTTTTAGAGACCCCCACCCCCGCAAACTGGCTGGAAAATGCCTAGACACTGCAGAGAAGGAGAAACTGAGGGAGGAACAGAAGCCAACTGCCACTCTTTGCTCTAAATTTCCCCCTGGGGGGGCCTGTCCCATCATCTTTTCACTAGTCCATCAACCCCTGAATCCACCTGTGCTGTCCTCCCCACCTCAGGGTGTCCCGCATGTAAGGACAAGATCAAAGTATGACCTTTCTATATAGATCTGCAGTTTTGCCTGCCTGATGTATAAGCCCTGCTTTTACAGACCCTGACTTGTAAGCCAGGGAGCAGTCGGTCCCCTGTGCTAGCTGCTGCTCTCCTTGTATTGTGGCCCGTGATAAAGATGCCTCTTTGTCCTGGTGGCTGGCTTTACCCTGTCAGGTGAGCTGGTGGACCCCAGTTTGGTTTGGTGACATCTGGCAACCACGGGCAAAGACCAGGAAGGTCCTGGGGCCAGCCTGGCATTGACTTGAGACCTGACGCCAGAGCTGGAGATGGTGACCAAGTTGCAAGGGGAAAGTTCAACAGGACTGTCCGATTTCCACACGTCTTTCCAACACAGAAGACTTCCTCTTGCTTCTAAGACAAGTGCCAGCCCAAGCCCTCAGGAAACTTTCCCAACTGCAGACTACAGAGGAGTGGTCTCAAGCTCCTCATGGGTCCTCCCTCAGTGTCAGTCTCCTCTCAAAGGACGAACTGGTGTGGCTACACCACCACATGCTCCAGTGGTTCTGGGTCTGACACTGGTGCCAGATCTGCCTCTAGCCCAAGAAATGGCTGAGGACTGAACTCCGACCTTTTTTTCTCCCACTGAAATAACTAAGAGGCCTGGTGAGCTACAACTTCTAAACAATAAAACCTCTTTAAATGTTTTTTTTTTTGAGATAGAGCCTCAAGCTGTCACCCTGGGTAGAGTGCCATGGCAGCACAGTTCACAGCAACCTCAAACTCCTGGGCTCAAGTGATTCTCCTGCCTCTGCCTCCCAAGTAGCTGGGACTATAGGCACCCACCACAATGCCTGGCTATTTTTTGGTTGCAACCATCATTGTTGTTTGGTGGGCCCAGGCTGGATTCGAACCTGCCAGCTCTGGTGTATGTAGCTGGCGCCTTAGCCACTTGAGCCACAGACACCAAGCCAAATATATTTTTATTAATCTGGTATAATATGCTATTATAGCTGAAAATTTCTCTTAATATTGCTATAGATTCAGACGTTCACCTACCTGATGGATATCAAATCCTGGGCTGACTCAGTTCAAACCAGAGCATCTTTTAGACACATTGTCATTAACCTGGCCAAAGTCAAAATGAATGAGAAAACTCTGCAAGCAGCCGGCCAAACATGGGCAGCAGCTCACCTACACGGGAAAATCCATCTGGGGCATAAGCAGCTTCTCCATGGAAACTGTACAGGGCAGAAAAGAACAAATTTCAATTTACAATCTTCTCAATATAATCACAAAGCTAAAATTCTGTACTGTGAAAAACTAAGTTTTATCTTTGATGGAAAAATCGAATCTTTTACTGAAAAGCAAACATTGAGGAAATTTGCCACTACAAGACCAGCCCGTCAGGAAGTACTCATACCTGTACTATACACAGACCAACACAATGGACAACCAGCAATGTAAGGACACCTGGAAACTAAAGCACAAGGCCTAGCTTCCACATGCCCCAAGTGATAAAACAAGGCAACCGAGTTTCATACAGGAGATGAACAGGATTCCACACTTATCAGTTCTCTCAATAAATGTAAATGGCTTGGATTCTCTAGTGAAGAAGCACAAATTAACTACCTTTGGACTAAAAGCAAACTTCTAGAACTTTAATTAGAAAGTTAACATGTCTGGCTTGGCACCTGTGGCTCAACGGGCTAAGGCGCCAACCATGTACACCTGAGCTGGCGGGTTCGAATCCAGCCCGGGCCCGCCAAACAACAATGATGGCTGCAACCAAAAAATGGCCGGGCATTGTGGCAGGCGCCTGTAGTCCCAGCTACTTGGGAGGCGGAGGCAAGAGACTCGCTTGAGCCCAGGAATTGGAGGTTGCTGTGAGCTGTGATGCCACGTCACTCTATCCAGGGTGTCAGCTTGAGGCTATGTCTAAAAAAAAAAAAAAAAAAAAAAGAAAGTTAACATGTCCATGAGTATTGCTAACCTAACTTCAAACAGAACAGAAATCAGTTACATAGAACTGGGTGAGTTTGTTATGACTTTTTGTTTAAAACATTACTGATTCTCTGTGTTTTCCAGAAGTCAAGAAAACCATTTTTTTGTCTTTTGAGCTATTTGTAGCTTTTTAGTAATGTATGTACTTATAGACAAAATTTAAAATATTTTTTCTCTCTCCTTAATTTCTCTGGAATTTGAAAGCCATTTGTAAGTATTCTTAATGTCTAACAATACAGTTATTTATAAATTCAATAAGAATCTGTTTTGTTCTATAAAACATAATGAAGGCAGTTATTATTTTACCAAGGCTTTGACTGAAATAACATTTCCAGCCTGTAGTCCCAGCTACTTGGGAAGCTGAGGTAACAGAATTGCCTAAGCCCAGGAGTTAGAGGTTTCTGTGAGCTGTGACACCATGGCACTCTACTGAGGGCGATAAACTGAGACTCTGTCTTTAAAAAAAAAAAAAAAATTATTTCCAGAGGTATTCAAACTGCATTAAGGAATGACAGTTGACTTTACAAGGCCAGTAAAAAAGCCCTTTGGAAAAACTGGTCAGATACCCATCAGTAATATTTCCTGATCTGTGGTAAGTAACGAAGGTCACTTTCTGACAGGTTCAGGAATTGAAATGTGCTTAGGGACCTCAAGAAAAAGGAATTTACCCAATGCATACAGGTATCTAATGGCGCAGATGAAACCTGGGCTTGTGGAAGGCTTTCAAGTCTAACCTGAGATTTCTTATAATAGGTTCCAGCAAAGCGAATTTTAAAGGAAAGAAGAACCTAGATGGCTAGTAATTATTCTTGCTGCACTTTATGCAAATAATCAGACCCAGTATACTGAAGGTACAGTTTATTTTGGCAACTAAGTTAGTTCTGCTATAATTTAGTAAAAATAGAAATTGGAAACAGAAAATAGTTCAAAGAAAAAGGAGGCTGTGGCCCACCTGTATTAAATCCTAGCCTTGGCTGCAATGTCAGCTCATAAAATGAGACATAGCTGTTTTACTAAACTCATCTGTTAAATAGGACTAAGAAATTGGTCAAAGAGTATAGAATTATATACAGGAATTATATTTATTCTGAAGTCTTAAAGCTCAACAAAGGCCGCCTGTTGACTACACTGGAAAAATTTGTATAGTATTAAATGTTATCTGCTGTATCTATACAAATGCCTCAGGAAAAACTAGAACCTGAATGAGAATTTCTTAGTAAATAGTGTAACTATAACATAACTTCATAAGTAACCCCACACCCAACAGATGTTCAGAAATATTCACTTACATTGTCCAGAACTTTAAATTAGTTCTGTAGAGACTCTTAAAATTAAGTATTATCTTAAGAACTATGCTAAGTCTGTAAATAGGAATACTAATGTTCTCATTGTGTAAACCTTAACCTCGAAATCCAGAACTTATAAATGTCTTTAGGTAACTGCTAAATAGTTTCATTCTCTTGCATTGAACTCAACCTTGACTTTATCCCTATCAATGTAAGGGAGCCAGAAAGCCACAAATGTATGCAAGGTGGCTGAGGTCATGCAGAAGCCAGATGAAAGCCCTGAGAATTTCTATGAAAGATAGTGTAAATATAGTCCCTGATCTGGCTAAGTCCTTTTAAACTGTATGTATCAGGGGGAAAAAAAAAAGAACAGCTGAGGGAATGCTCACTGAAAACGTAGTATCCTGGGCAGGACCAGTTGCTTATCTCTCTAAGCAACTTGACAGGGTCTCGAAAGGGTGGCCCTCATGCACTTGCAGCCACTTCCATGCTAGTGGCAAGAGGCTGATAAGTTCACTTCGGGACAAAACTTTAAGAGTCTGGGTACCATACACAGTGGTCACTCTTATGAACACTGAGAGGTGTCATTGGTTGACCAACTCATGCCTCACCAAATATCAAAGCTTACCATGTAAAAATCTCAGGTAGGTTATAGAGGTTGTATGCATGAGGCCATGCACTTAGGACAGAGGCAAAAGAAAATTAAGAGGCTTCTGGGGAGATACTTTTACATTCTCCCTGTTGGCCACTCTTGCCAAGAAAATCAGCCAACATTGTATAGCATGCAACCAACACAATGCTAGACAGGGACCATCCCTGCCACCTGAAATTCAGTCCTACAGGGAAGCCACTTTTAAAGATGTGCAAATGGACTATTCTGAGTTGTCCAGATGTAGAAGAAACTGGTGCTTACTAGTAGTGGTCTGCACGTACTTGGAATACATGGAAGCCTTCCCCTCCAGGATGAAGAGGGCTCCTGAAGTAGTAAAAGTGTTGCCCAGAGAAATCATCCCATGGTTTAGGTTGCCACTCTGGTTTAAATTTGATAGAGAAATAGTACAAATGATAGCTAAAGCTTTGGATATCACCTGAAACTGTATGTGACATATAGGCCTCAAAGCTTGGGCAGGATAGGGTGCATGAACAAGGCCACAAGACCAGGAACCTGTAAACTCTAAACTTAATTGGATACAGGTCTTGCCACTGATATTATTCAAAGAGGCCTTGGTCAGTCCTCTGCAATTTAGCAGGGACTGCTAAAAGAATGAGGAGAAACTGAACAGAAGCCCTAGGAAGAGTAGCAAAAATCTCCACTTAGGTAATTAACCATGTTCAGTTTATTCTTTCTTATCTGTACATGCTTCTCTCTGGGGGATTAAGGGGATCAAGTCTAGGTTAAAGATCAGAACTGTGGTCCTCCTCAAACCAAGGTAGAAAGGACTTGACACCATCATCCTGACCACACGTACGGCGGTGAAAATGGACAGGATCCTCACAGCGGGCTGGGGAGAGCTTCACTCCCCCAAGGAAAGCAAAGGTAACTTTTTTTTTCCTTTTATTGTTAGAGATTCATTGAGGGTACACAGAACCAGGTTACATTGATTGCTTTTGTTACATAAGGACCCTCTTATATTTGTGTCCCGCCCCCAAAAGGTGAACCACACCCCTCGACCCCCACCCTCTCCCTCCTTCCCTTTCTCAGCTCTCCCCATCCCCCAGCCCCCCGAAGGTAACATGCCCTGCTCCAGCCACATACTGGGATCTGGCTGGTCTACACAAGGCTGAAGCCTGAGGAAAATCCTCGCAGGATTTGTCTTAATTGGACTTTGGACTTTGGGAAAAGAGGAGGTGGGATGTGATCTGTGTATCCACACCACTAAGAGAGGACAAAACGTAACTCCTTTATAGCTGCTGTAAATGCAAAGACACCCAGAAGGGAGCTCGTGCTCATAATCAGATACAGTACTCTAAAACGTCAAAACCCATAAGAATATCAGCCCTCCCCCCCGCTGCCCACGGTACAATTAAGACCTGAATAAAGAACACAAGAGAAATCACAGTCCCTGGCTTGGTGCCCCTGGCACAGTGGTTACAGTGCCAGCCACATGCATCAAGCCTGGAGGGTTTGAACCCAGCCAGGGCCAGCTAAGCAGCAATGATAATTACCAAAAAAAAAATAGCCAGACGTTGTGGCAGGCACCGTAGTCCCAGCTACTTGGGAGGCTGAGGCAAGAGAATCACTTAAGCCCAAGAGTTTGAGGTTGCTGTGAGCTATGATGCCACCTCACTCTATAGAGGACAACATAGTGACACTCTGTCTCCAAAAAACAAACAAACAAACAAAAAAAATAGAAATCACAGTCACTGAAATCTAAATACTGGTCAGACCAGGGAAATGAAAAAACCCAGCCAGATGACTCTGAAGTTTAATATCTGCAGCACCATGCAAAGGTGCTGCAGCAGGAGTGAAAATATTTCCAGTCTTGATTCCAGAACGTATTTGATTGAAACCACTGGGTAACTACTCTAGTCACCAGCCTAACTGGACCAGTTATTTTCCTTCTGTTAGGACTCCTTATAGGACCATGTATCCTCAAATGACTAATAAATTTCATTAAATGGCTTGGAGCCTGTAGCTCAAGTGGCTAAGGCGCCAGCCACATACACCAGAGCTGGCGAGTTCAAATCCAGCCCAGGCCCACCAAACAACAATGACAACTACAACCAAAATATAGCCAGGGGTTGTGGCAGGTGCCTGTAGTCTCAGCTACTTGGGAGGCTGAGGCAAGAGAATCGCTTAAGCCCAGGAGTTGGAGTTTGCTGTGAGCTGTGATGCCACAGCACTCTACCCAGGGTGACAGCTGAAGGCTCTGTCTCAAAATAATAATAATAATGATGATGATAATAAATAAATAAATTTCATTAAATGACAAATAGCCTTGGTAAAACTCATGATAATAAGAACTCAGTATATCCAACTTCCTACACAAAATGAGTCAATGATTTGACCTGAAAAAAAATAAGTGGGGAATAAGAAGGCCAAACAAACCCCCAATTTGTACGTTCTTTCCTCCTCCCCTTCAGCACCCCCTTCAGCACATAGGCCTTGCAGAAGTGGGCTGTTAAACAAACATATCCTACAGAGACAGGGGATTAGCCCAGAGTCACAGCAGACCCTTGAAAAACAAATTCCTATCCTCAGCTCCTCTGGTAACTATCCAACCCCCAACCCTGTACATCTAACCTTGCAAAGATTCCACCTACTACCCTCCCCCCTCACCTGAAACAGGTCTAAAAACCCCATTGTTTTGTCATGCAGAGGCCGAGAATTTGGGATATGAATCCATCTCAGTTGGTTAGCTAATAAAGGACTCCATACCTAATTTGAACCTAGTGTGCTGGCATTTTCTCTATAATTCTGCTCTCGTTGGGTACAACAACTGTGAGCTATGACAACACAGCATTCTACCCAGGGCACACAGTGACACTATGTCTCAAAACTAACTAAACAAATTACTCACATTAACAAGAACTTAGAAGTTGAAAGGAAAAATAGAGCTCCTGTATGAGTCTGCCATCTCACTACTGGGTATGTGGAAGAGACATCTGTACTTCCATGCTGACTAAGCGTTATTCACAGTAGCCAAGGAGAGGAATCAACTTATGTGTCCCTTGATGGGTAAACCAGTATAGGCAGTCCCCAGGTTATGAACCAGATGAGCTCTGTAGGTTTGTTCTTAAATTGAACTTGCATAAATTGAAAGGGCTAGGATTATAGGCTTGAGCCATGGTGCCTGTCTGATGTATGGTTTTAAATGTAATTCCCATCTCCATGAACATATAAAACCAAACTCTAATTCAGCCAACACGGGCACTTTTTCTCTGGACCTTTGAGGCCATGTGTTCTGGGCCATTGTCACACATTATTGGCTAAGAATAAACTTCTTTACATTATTTTTCAGAGTTTGGAGATTCTCCATTAACAAGCATAACAATAGAGGATTCCTCCACTCAGGGCTGGACAGGGACCTGCCCATTCTCTAAGTCTGGGTGAGCTCAGAAATCAGACCCCCTTCTGTTAGATAATTGCAAAACTTCATCTCCCTATCCTGATTACCCACTGAAAAGTTCAAACTTATGGCCTGCCCCCTACGGCTCTTGGCGCCAGAACAGTGACTCCTTATTGGCTATTCTACCATCCCGTCACCGCCCCTAACCAAACCTATATAAGGTGCCCTTGTCTTTTGTTCTCTCTCTCTCTTCTCTCTCTCCCCGTCTCTCTCCCCATGTGTCTCGTGTGTGTGTCTCTCTCTCTACCTTCTCACCTTTCCTCTCTTCTCCTGTCTCTCTCTCTTTCTCTCTCTCTCTCCTCTCCTCCTTAATGCTGCTCTGCAGCATCCTCTGCCAATAAAGACCTTTCGTACAAGCCTTAGTAGTCTGTGAGGTTTCTGCCGGTCGAGTGCTCCCCTTTCATCTGGTGTCAGAAGTGGGATCTAATTAGGGAATGCTCCTGAGCTCTCTATCTTCTTCTCACACTCCTGGCACTCACCACCATATCGGCTTGTGTCCATCCACCAAGACACCATAACCAGCACTCAACACCAACCTCCTCTGAACTCAGTAAGTACCCCTATGGGAGTGAGTTTTCGCTAATTGTGGGCTAGGTTGCTTACATTCCTGGCGATTCGCCCATTTCTTGAGGCTTGAGTTCCCAGTTCCCATTAACCTTGCATGGCCTAGCTCAGAGCTTCCTTGCCTCACGTGAAAATTCCTGACGCCAGGTCTCAAGCTCTCCTCGGCCCCAAGGGTCTGACACTACTTTAGGATAGTGACGGCTATCCTAAATTGTGTCCTCATTTTCATGGCCAGCAACAAAGCAGGGGAGACATCCCCTCTTTGTCCTAGTCCTCATGTGATTCCACTCATGCTTTATTTCTGCAACAAATCACCATGGGTGCAGGCTATTCTATCCCACCTAACTCTCCCTTAGGGTGCTTATTACACCACCTGGTAAAATTAGGATTAAACTTAAAAAAACCAAAAGAATTAATTAAACTCTCTACCCAGGTTTGGCCACTTTACAAGCTAAATAACCAAAGTATCTAGCCAAGCTATAATTCATTTAATTTTTGTTTAATCCAAAATTTATATAACTATTGTAAGCACCTTGGCAAATGGAGCGAGGTCCCCTATGTTCAGAGCTTCTCCTATCTTAAAACCAAGCCTAATTTATGTTCGGGTAATTCCAACATTCTTGTAACAAATAACTCTTTCTACTTACTCTCTATCTCACTAAACAAAACGTATTCAAACCTTCCTGCCATACTCGGCTCCTCCCTCAAGCACACAATTGCCTCCACCCTCTGTCCCGCCTACTTCCCCAAAAACCAATCTAAACTCGTCTTCTAACTCCTCCCCCCACAAACTGGCCCTCAGAGTTCTTCCTGTTGTGTCTCAGTCCACTTCTGACTGCTCTGAGAAACACTTCCAGACCTCTTTACCCCCTTCTTGCTCCACCTCCTTCGTATAATTCTACAGTAACTTCCACTACTTATCCTTAACTTCTCTCCGGTCCCCTCACCCAATCCCATTCCCATCGATTTCCAAAATTAAAAAAACCTTCAACTCTCTCTCACTTCCTAGCCCCACTCCGCAAAGTAACTAAAATCAATGATGCAATTTCTGTTTATTCCTTTCCCATAGCTAAACTCACACACCTTAAAGTTACACTAAGTTCCTTTACTTCTAATCCTTCTCATTTTATTCAAAAGTTTCAATTTATTACTATATCCTATCAACTTACCTAACATAATACTTTTATTATTTTAACTAATACCCTAACCTCTAATGAGTGCAAACGAGTGTGGGAGAAGGTGAAAGAGGCAGCAGATCAATTTCATATATCAAACAATAAACATCCTACAAATGACATTGCAATCCCTAACTCCCAACTAAATTGAATTATAATAATAATGTGGGAAAAGAAGTAAAGACATTTTTATTACCTGCATTCTTTGCAAACTTAGAGCTTCTGCCAAAAATGCTATCAATTATGATAAATTAAGGAAAGTCATACAAAATAAGTCTAAAAATCCTTCAACTTTCTTCCAAAGCCTTATTGAGAATTTTATTAAGTATACTATTAAAATCCTAAAACAATAAGTGGGAAAAACATTCTCATAACTTATCTCTTTAACCAAAGTTACCCCAACATTGAACTTAAGCTAAAGGGCTTGGAGCATGGACCCCTGACACCCCAGGCCATGATCTTAAACACAGCCTTTACAGTGTCATTAAGGTCATCATTTCTAACCTGCCTAAGTCAGGATCCAAAGGCTGCTTTATAACTCAAACACCTGGACCATGCTACAAATGCAGTGAAGAATCCATTGGGTACAATGTTACCCCAATCCTAGGCCCCCACCAGGGCGAAAGAAAGGTCCATTGGAAAGCTGACTGCCCCTTGGCCCAGAGAGGCCATGGGGCTAGCCAACCGCGGCACCTCCAGCAGACTTGTTAAAACTTGCCTCTTCTGAAGACTGACGAGACCTGGCTTCTCTCACCTGACGAAGATCATCTCTACAGAGCCAAGGGTAACCCTGATGGTGACAGGTAGAAAGATCGCCATCCTATTAGACACAGGAGCTAATTTTTCAGCCGTCAAAAAGGTCAGTAGTCCTTACCTCCCTGTCGCTCAACCCTATTGTCAGAGTAAAAGGTTTTTCCCACCATCCACGTCAAACTCCTTTTTTACACTACATAATTGGCAATTTCTCACTTATACATTCCTTTTAACATTGCCTTCCTGTCCAGTTCTCCTTCTAGGATGTGACATACTTTCCAAATTAGGTACAACCCTCACTTTTAATTTT
>CAUYRH010155399.1:0-15554 GCA_963574655.1 Perodicticus potto | reverse complement strand
TTTTACAGACTATGTATATGAAAAAAGGAACTACCACAAAAATACGCCGAGGGAATTGGTCACTAAACGTTGAAGAAGTAAGTAAAAATCAATGAAAGTCCATTCTGGCAAGAGAGGAAAAACCCATCGTGGAGGAGGGGGAAAATCCCTCTCCTCAAAAAATTCCCCAGAGAGAAATCGGCCGAAATCCCGAGAAGTGGCTTCGACGGCCACCACGAGCAGCAGCCTGCGCTGGAAATGTCTGTACCGGGCACAGAAAAGGCATCTGGAGGAGGAGGAAGGGAAAGGGGCTGGAGCACAAGACAAAAAGCCCGTCAAGGTTGCCCAGCTCCTGGAGGGGCCAGACCAGGGACACTGCCCCCAATGAATTAATCCCACCGCGGGCTAAATCAAACACCACGTTAGCACCACGTTAAAGGTTCCGAGGGGCCGCCTGGCTCGACCTCGCGTTCCGCCCTACACGTTCCACCCACTGGGCAGGGCGTCCCTGCGACCCGCGGAGCCCCCGCTGCCCGCAGCCCCTCACCACCGACAGGCAGGGCTCGCCCCTTTCCCCCGACCAGGCACCATCTCTCCGCAGCCCACAAGCCTCGCTCCAGCCCCCTTCCCCTCCCAGGGGGTGGGGGCTTGAATGTGTGTCCCTAACCCCCCAGCTTCTTCAGCCCGGCCAGCCTTTTCAGCGTGACTCTGGGAAGCCCGGGCACAAAATCACCGCCGCGCTCCAGCCTCCTCCTCCGCCCTATCTGGAGGAGCCGAGTAACGGCCTCAGAACCGCAGTGCCGCATCACAACCCCACCGCTCGCCGCGCTCCGCGGCCCCCAGCCCTCCGTCAAAGGGAGCGCGCTGCTCCCTCCGCGCCGATATCCTTCCGCCGGCTCCCGCCCCTCCCGCGCCGCTGCCTCTGGATTGTGGGAGAAGAAAACCGCTGCATGAGCGCGCTCCCGAGTGAGCGCGCCCCTGGGCTAGCCCCGCCGCCGCCCAAATCCTGGCGGCTGGCGCTACCGTGGACGCGCGTCCACTGCAGCTGCTGCGGTATCCCGCTCCGCTCGCGCCCGGGACTGCTGCCAGAGCCTGGGGGGCGGGGACGGGGAGGGCAGAGGACGGGGTCTGTCTGCTCGCTCATGCCTAATTATGGTTTATTTCCTCTCCGAGTGCCTTCTTTGATGTGTGAGGGAAAGGGAACGAAATCCTTCTTTTTTAAAACCATGAGGGATGCTGGCAGCCTTTTTAGGACAGTTTGATTTGATCTGTTAATCATGCTCTGTCCCTCAGCAAAATGGAATAGGAAAACTCCCTGCTGCAAATGGCAGAGGGACTTGAGCCGCAACTTGACTATTTTTTCTCCTTCTCCTTCTTTTCCTTCTGCTTGTTCTTTTTATAAAATCCAATCCACTCAAGCGTGAATGTTCTTCAAAGTCGCAAGTGAAATATAGTGGGGTTCTATAGACGGCTCAAAGCGGTCTTTCAACGTGTTGGTATCCCTTGACTGGAGCAAACGTGATTCAGACATTGTTTTCTTGACTCTTTGGCCATTGGAAACAAACACGAACAAGAATTAAAAAGAGAAAACATTTGGACGTTATCCCGCTTGGGTGACAAACATTACATATTTGTCATAAATCTTCATGCTATGCATGTTTGGAACCTCAAAATAATCTTAACAGTTCCCCAGTAAAATTAAATGTAACTCTTCATTTCTAAAGGAAAGTAAAGACCTTTTTCCTGGGATAAAATGGGCATGTAAAACACAATCTTTTTTTGAGAAAATATAGTATTACAATGCATGCTGTGTTTACATTTACATAAATACCTGCTTTGAGTACTTACAGATTTTTAGTTAGCAATAAAAATGTTTTTTGTTGTAACACTGAATTAAGAAACAGCACAATTTTGGCTCAGCATCTGTAGCTCAGTAGTTAGGGCGCAGGCCACGTACACCAGGGCTGATGGGTTCAAAGAAACAGCACAATTTTTTAATCAGGTAGTTAAAAGTTCTGGAGTCTACCTATCTTGTTTCCAATTCTTACCAGCTGTGTGAGCCTGGGCAAGTTACTGGGCCTGTGCTTCAGTTTTTTCATGTGTAAAGCATGGTTAATAATAGGGTTAAAATGACAGCGTGTCATAAGTGCTCTATAAATGTTATTGATGTTTTTATCATTATTCCCTTCAAATGAATCATCTTTAGGAAAAACTTGACATGTAACTTCTACTTTAATTCGGTTACAGGAAAAAAGGATTATGCTTTGAAAAGTAGAGAAATAAATGTCCTTCTAAAATCACCTTAATTAAAATTAGTATGGATTCATGTGGCATTTTGCTAGATGATATACAGAGAAGAAGCTTGCATTTCCCTGGCAAGCCTTGAAACAACCTGATTGGTAGCAATCTTTTCCTTCTGCTCTTGATGACTCTTTCTTAATTGCAATTCTTTACTTGGTGAATCAAAAGCAGACAAAGGAGAGTGGGCACTAAGAAAACATTGCTTTCAGGAGCAGCCCAATGCTTGACACGTCCATTTCTCTTTATAATCCCTTAAAGGTTTGACAAAATAAGATGGATGTATTCATGCCTATTCTGGGGTTTATCCTAAAACAGATCAACCTGCTACATTCATAGATGAAAAACCCATAAAGTATTAACATTAAGTACAGCAGGTTAAGCACCTTTGGGAGTGATGACTGAAGGGTTATCACAGGAGTCATATATTAAGATAGCATTGTTTTTATCTATCTACATTTAGTACTCAGCCCTCACAGAAATCTGGATTCCCCTCTAGAGCCATATGGTCCCAGATGCTTCCTGGTCTATCTTTAGGTTTTACATATACACATACTCATATACACACACATACTCAACAAAGAAACATGAGGAGTTAATTGTAAAAACAGGAAACTTTAGACCAGACTGAGGTCTAGAGGAACTTATTTGAAAACCTACCAATTCACAATTCTCAACTTTAACAGCAGCCTTGAAAATGCTTTATAATATCTCAAGAGTACAATCAGGAAATCTCTCTGTCTGGCAAAAGAGGGATTGTATGTTATACACAATTTAATGGTCCTTGACTTGCAATGTTCTGTAAGATTAAATCCAAAAGTTTCTTGTCCTCCTTTCGCTTAGCAAGAGACTTCTCAAGATTTCTTCAAAGCACATTTGTTTTGTACTTTGAAGTCATTTATTTGCCTGCTTGCATCCTTTCTTAGAATGGTAAATCCAGCAGGAAGAGACTTTGGAAAAATGATACCCATCTGGTTAGGGTATCAGTTCTTCCCTCATCTCTCTTCTCATTTGAAACTATGTGCTTGGAATGGACCATGGTCCCATTTAAAAATAGTTAGAGAATGATTTTCTCCATCTGTTATAATTGAGGCTTTTCCCTCCAGATCACAAACACATAACATTACCCATTTACCAAAAGCACCTATGTTTGCCTCTACTCATGTCTGTCTGGATCTAGAGGAGGTGATAGACTCAGCCAGAACCAAGCACCTTTGTGACAAATATTTTGTAAGTACAGATTTGCAAAGTTAATCACATTCATGAGCTAGTACAATAAAAATAACACAAATACTGCACAGAATGGCACTGTTGTTTATAATAGACCCGAAGTGGAAATAACCCAATGTCCACGGAATGATGAATGAATAAATAAAATGTAGTATATATACATACAATGGAATATTATTTGGCATTAAGAAATAAAGTACTGATACATGCTACAACATGAACCTTGAAATCATTGTGATAAATGAAAGTTAATCACAAAGGACATCATACTGTAAGATTTGATGTATGTAAAATGTCCAGAAGAAATAGATCTATAGACACAAAAAGTAGATTAGTGGCTGTCTAAAGGCTGGGAAATGGGAGTGATGGCCTAGGGTGCAGGGTTTCTTCTTAAGAAAATGAAAATATTCTAAAATGATTGCGGGAATGGATGCACAATTCTGTGAATGTCCTAAAAGCTTTCAAATTGTACACCTTAAATGGCTTAATGTTATGGAATGTGAATGTATATATCAATAAAGTTTTTCTTGGCCAGGTGTGGTAGCTCACACCTGTTATCACAGTACTCTGGGAGGCCAAGACAGGTGAATTGCTTGAGTTCAGGAGTTCAAGATGACCTGAGCAAAAGCAAGTCCCCACCTCTATTAGAAATACAAAAACTAGTCAAGTGTGGTGGTGGGAATCTGTAGTCCCAGCTAGTTGGAAAGCTGAGGCAAGAGGATCAATTGAGCCCAAGAATTTGAGGTTGCTTTCAGCTATGACGCATGGCCCTCTGCTCTAAAAAAGCTTTTCTTTCTGTTTCTTTTTTCTTGATTTTTTTTTGCTATTTTTCTACCTTGCTGTGTTTCCTCAGCTAGAATGCAGTGATATTATCATAGCTTACTATAACCTCAAACTCCTGGGTTCAAGAGATTCTCCCGCCTCAGCCTCCTGAGTAGCCAAGACTACAACCAAATAATTTCTCTGGTTTTTTTTCGTTGTTGTTGTTGAGATAGAGCCTTGAGCTGTTGCCCTGGGTAGAGTGCCTTGGCATCATAGCTCACAGCAACCTCCAACTCCTGGGCTTAAGTAATTCTCTTGCCTCAGCCTCCCAAGTAAGCTGGGACTACAGGCACTCACCACAACAGCTGGCTATTTTTTGGTTGTAGTTGTCATTGTTGTTTGACAGGCCGGGCTGGATTTGAACCTGCCAGCTCTGGTGTATGTGGGAGGTGCCTTAGCTGCTTGAGCTACAGGCGCCGAGCCTAATTTCTGTTTTTGTGGAAACAGGGTCTTGCTGTATTGCTCAGGCTGGTCTTGAACTCCTGATCCCAAGTGATCTTCCCACCTCAACCTTCAAAAGTGCTAGAACTACAGGTATGAGCCACAACCCTGAGCCTCAGTAGAGCTTTTTTTTTGGAAACAAAGTTTCATTCTGTCACTCTGGGTAGGAGTACCAGGGTGTCATAGCTCATAGCAACCTCAGACTCCTGGGTTTGAGCATTCTTCTTGCCTCAGCCTTCCAAATAGCTAGAACTACAGGTGCCACCAGAATGCACAGCTAGTTTTTCTATTTTTAGTGGAGACTGGGTCTCACTCTTGCTGAGGCTGGTCTCGAATTTCTGAGCTCAAGTAATCCACCTGCCTAGGCCTCTCACAGTGCTAGGATTACAAGTGTGAGCCACCACACCCAGCCTCAAAAAAAGCTTTTTAAAATAAAACCTCACAGCTTTTATGGCTGTCTTTTAAAAAAGAAAAAAAGAATGATACTGTCGCCTCATAAAGATTTTTTTAATGTCATCAAGAAATCTAATCTTATCAACTTTCCAAAAGGGCCCTATTGATCCAATGAATTAAGATCTTTCTTGATCTAAGAAATAAGATTTTTAAATCACCTAAGAATACAGAAGACATATGTTTTAATAATCCAAATTATCCAGTTTTAAAAGAAATATAGGAGGGAGGAAGAGAGAGAAAAAAGTTAAGCATATTGCTTAACTCATTGAGCTTCCGTTTCATCAGTTGTAAAATGTGCACACTACTGGACATCCAATTAGACCAATGGACTTGTAGAACTATCCTGCATCTCAACTGAGAAAAGGAAAGGGAAGTTGGAAAGAGATGATGGGGAAGAGAGAGGGGCCCTCCTTTCAGTCCAATATCAATTGCTCTTCTTCGATGTCCTATTTCCATATTCAAAACAAAGTGAACCATCTCAAATTTACCATAATAGTCCATGTGCCAGTGGCTCTACACATGTTACCATCCCTGTCCAGGCCAACTTGCTGCTTGCTACCCAGGCCAACTCCTACTCATCCCCTAGGATTTAAGTATTCCTTCTCAGGAAGCATTCCTCCACCTCAGGTTGGGTTGACCACTTCCATTTTTGTCCCTGCAGAGTATCAAATCTCCCCCTTATTTCTGCAACTATGATAGCTCTGCAAGGTGGGTATTTGCCTATAGTCTGTTCTCCTAAGTGACTTCATTTTATTCATCTTTGTATACCTGTGTTTCAGGCAATGCCTTGCAATAGTGTCTATTCTGAGTCAATAGGCAAAAGTCTTCCTTCAACCACAGTAACCAGTTTAGGTTATTTCCTGACAATTAGCAGGAGCTCACCACAAAGCAGCTTCTGAGAACTATTCCAATTAATTAATGACCGTGAGGAGACATTAACTTGAGTTTCTTCCTTACCAATGAATACGAAGGAGCAAAGGATTGGCTTCAAGACAATTCAAAGGCTTTTAGAATATTCACAGCATTGTGCATCTGTTACCACAATCATTTTAGAATATTTTCATTTTCTTAAAAAGAAACCCTACACCCTAAGCCATCATCTCTATTTCCCAGGTCGTAAAAAATAAAATAGCCTTCAAGATACCTTTTTCTCAAATCTGTATTTTTTTTTTTGCTGGCTGGACACGGTGGCTCACACCTGGAATCCTAGCACTCTGGAAGGCCAAGGTAGGAAGACGGTTTGGGGTCAGGAGTTCAAGACCAAATTAAGCAAGGCCAAGACCCCATAGAAAAATCAGCCAGACATGGTGGTATCTGCCTGTAGTCCTAGCTACGCAGGAAGTCGAGGCAGGAGAATTGCTTGACCTCAGAAGTTTGAGGCTGCAGTGAGCTATGATGCTGTTGCTGAACCCTAGCCTGGGTAACAGAAAAGACTCTGTCTCAAAAAAAGAAAAAAAAAAATATATATATATATATATATAATTTTTTTAGAGTAAAGCTTAGAGGAATACTAGGTATCATATAATCCTTTATTTCTCAATCAGCATATAATGACATTTATCTTTTTCAACACCTAAACTGTTTTTCTTTTTATAATTTTTGTGTATATTTTTTAAATATATTTTTTATATATATATATATATATATATATATATATATATATATATACACACACACACACACACACACACATAAATTTTTTTTTTACTTTTCTTGACAGAGTCTCAAGCTATCACCCTGGGTAGAGTGCCATGGCATCACAGCTCACAGCAACCTCAAATTCTTAGGCTTAAGCAATTCTCTTGCCTCAGCCTCCCGAGTAGCTGGGACTACAGGCGCCCGCCACAATGCCTGGCAATTTTTTGGTTGCAGTTGTCATTGTTGCTTATCAGGCCCGGGCCGGGTTCGATCCTGCCACCCTAGGTGTATGTGGCCGGTGCCCTGCTGACTGAGCTACAGACGCCGCCCAAAGCTATGTTATATTTGTAAATATATTTAAATACATGTAATAGCATATTCTGAACCTAAATCAACGTTTTCTTACAGTAATTACTTCATCACAATTGATCTAATTGATTGTGTTGTGCTTTTAATACAGTGATAAATTCAGGGGCTTTCAAAAAATGCAAGGGGGTGCATTACTTACCTTGATTCTTAACTTGTCAGATTGGTAACCAAGACCTAGTGTCTTTTCCTGTCACCTTTGACTTCTATTTTTGTAGCCACCACGTGTGACTGCATTTCCACCCTGTGACATTGGCCAGGCTGGTGTCCATATTGGCAATGCCTGCTAAGAGCTCAACTGCCTGATAGCCAGATGTCAAGTGACAAAACCACTGAAGAAGGAGATGACTCCTTCAATACCTTTTTCAGTGAGACAGGCACTGGCAAGCACGTGCCCAGGGCAATGTTTGTAGACCAAGAACCCATGGTCATCGATGATGTTTGCACTGGTACCTACCACCAGCTCTTCCACCCTGAGCAGCTCATCACAGGCAAGAAAGATACTGCCAACAACTATGCCTGCAGGCTCTACACCATTGGCAAGGAGATTGTTGATTCTCAAGCTGGCCAACTAGTGTACAGGTCTTCAGGTCTTCTTGGTTTTCCATGACTTTGGTGGAGGAATTGGTTCTGGGTTTACCTCCCTGCTGATAAAATGTCTCTCTGTTGATTATGGCAAGAAGTCCAAGCTAGAGTTCTCCATTTACTCAGGCCCCCAGGTTTCCACAGCTGTAGTTGAGCCCTACAACTCTATCCTCACCACCCACCATCCTGGAGCACTGTGATTTCTTCATGGTAGACAGTGAGGCCATCTACAATATCTGTTGCAGAAACCTCAGTATTGAGTGTCTGACGTACACTAACCTTAAATGCCTTACTAACCAGATTATGTCCTCCATCACTGCTTCCCTCATATTTGAAGGAGCCCTCAATGTTGATGTTACAGAATTCCAGACCAACCTGGTGCCCTCTGCCTGCATCTACTTTCCTCTGGCCACATATGCCCCCTCTTCTCTCTGCTGAGAAAGCCTACTATGCATAGCTCTCTTGTAGCACAGATCACTAATGCTTGCTGTGAGACAGCCAACCAGATGGTGAAGTGTGACTCTCACCATGGTAAAAATGTAGCTTGCTGTCTGTCCTACCATGGTGATGTGGTCCCCAAAGATGTCAATGCTGCCATTGCTACCATCAAGACCAAGTGTAGCATCTACTTTGGGGATTGATGTCCCATTGGCTTCACGGTTGGCATCAATTACCAGCCTCCCTCTGTGTTACCTGGTAGAGACCTGGCCAAGGTACAGAGAGCTGTGGCATGCTGAGCAACACCAAGCCATTGCCAAGCTTGGCTCAAATGGACCACAAGTTTGACCTGATTTACACCAAGTGTGCCTTTGTTCACTCGCATGTGGGTGAGGGGATGGAGGAAGGAGAGTTTTCTGAGGCCTGGGAGGACGTGGCTGCCCTTGAGAAGGATTATGAGGACATTGGTGTGAATTCTGTTGAAGGAGAGGGGAGGAAGAAGGAGAGGAATACTAATTATCCATTCCTTTTAGCACTGCAGCATATCATAAGCCCAGAATCTCAGCTTCGACATTAGCTGACAGGCATTAAAGCTTTCTGGTTAAATTCTCATTCAGTGGTGTGTCTTACTTTTCCACGTGTACCTGTAGGATTTTTTCCATCATGTCTTAAAGTAAAGACTTTAAGGAGGGAGAAAAGTGCAAGGGTGTGCTCACAGGCTCCAGAAAAACACATCTTGAGTTTTATTTTACTTTGAATAGCTTTCCTATCTTCTTTTGTGGCTGACCATATTTCTATCTATCTATAGTCTTCATTCAAATTTACTGCTGCTAATTTTCTGTGTGCTGGGAATACATAGATTGTTAAAACAGTCTGAAAGAATTAATCTCTGAGTGAAGAACTGATGATGAGATCTCCTGTGAATAAAATCTATGGTTTTGGGATAGGCCTAAAGGATCTCTTCATGTACTGTTTTTGCTTACTTTCAGTTTCCTGGGGTTTTTGTTTGTTTTATTTTGTTTATTTTTTTTAAGGCAGAGTCTTTTCTCTCACCCCAGCTACTAGACTGTAGTGTCATCATCATAGCTCACTGCAACCTCGAGGGATCCTCCTGGATCAGCCTCCTGAATAACCTGGACTACAGGCTTACACCACCATGGGAGGCTAACTTTTTCTGTTTTTGGTAGAGACAGGCTCTTGCTGTTGCTTACGCTTTTCTCCCAATTCTGATAAAATAGACTTTTAGAAGGTGAAGAAACAGCTGTCTTATTCTTCACTTCCACTATTTGCCCATTTACATCCAAGAGAGTGACATTAGCAATAACTAGTTGAAAGAGAACTTAGCCTGTGACAGAACAGATGATGGATCATAAATAAAACAGATACACATCCCACGTGGTGGGCACTAGCCTCATGGCGAAGATTACAGAAATATAACTGATAAATTATACAGCATGACACAAAAGCTTAAGATCTTTTAACAAAAGAAATACAAACTGGGCATTCTTGGGTATAATAATACCATCTTCAGGACATGACTTGAATTTGTCATGCAGAATTTCCTTTAAGATAAATGAGCATGAAGATTGCTACATAAAGAACTATTGTTACTTTTACGTTACTGAAAATGTGTAAGTGAAAACAATTAAATATGGGCTAGGCATAGTGGCTCACACCTGTAATCCTAGCATTCTGGGAGGCCAAGGAGGGAGGACCCCTTGAACTACCCTATGTGTAAGGTAAGTATATGGAGCATATAAAACACAGAGAAGATTGTATCTAAACGAGGCCGAAAGAAATAAAGCTACAAATACTGTATGTCATTCAATCAATTAGTTCAAAGGCTGGCAAACTTCTTTAAAGGCCAGATAACAAATACATTAGGCTCTGTGGGCTATCAAGTGTCTGTTGCAACTACTCAACTCTGCCATTTCTACTTTTCAAACTTTTGGTAGTATGTATGAAGAAACAGAGGAAGCTGACAAGTATATTAACAACCTGCTTAAAATTTGTGGGACATCTATAATCTGTTAATGCAAAGTATTAACCAATACTTATTTTACTGACAAATATATGGAATTAGTGCCTTGCACACAGTATATGTATGCTCTATATTAGTTGGATGAATAGATTTGTTGACTTAATTAATTAATTTTTCATATCTTCATTTAAAGAATTTGATTTTTTTCTATAGTACATCATGACACTCAAAGAGAACTTCATTTTTAAGTAGCATGAAATGTAATTTACTAAAATACATTATTTAAAAAAATAACAAAGTAAAGTTAAAGTGATTATGGGGCATAAATTACCTATACTTCACTTATCTTTGTTCCCCATTCACCACAGAAACTAGAACCTCTACACACAAACTAACATTCACCAAAACCCATTTGATAAACATTTATTTAGAATATATACCTATTTGAAATCACTTACTCATTATTTTGTTCAATGTTTAGTCACAAGCATTCAGCACAATGGTTGGGTAAAAATGAAGTGCCAAAACACAACTCAAAACCAAATATTCATCAGAAAAAGTTAATGGTGTCTATTTGGTGGTCCAGCCCTGGTGTTATGCATGACTGCTTCATGAAACCTGGTCAGTTAATTACAGAGGATGTCTACTGCAACCAAGTGGTCAAAATAATAAGGAAGCAGCTGAGATTGTCCAAAAGAAAAAGGCCAATCATCTTGCAAGACAATGCTCTATCATATGTCGCTCAAACAACACTGCTGAAACTACAAAAGCCAGCCTGGGAAAAACTCTCTGTCATGTACCATATTCACCAGACCTTGCACCAACTGACTACCACTTCTAGGCTTTGGAACACTTTTTGCAAGGAAGAACATTCAATTCCCAACAAGCTGTGGAAAACGCCTTTTGCAATTTCATTACCACTCACCCTCCAGGCTTCTGTGCTTGCATAAACAAGTTACCTAAAAAAGAGAAAAACTGGGTTAACAGTTTAAGTGCACACTTTGATTAATTGTACTGCTTCTTGTTTCAGATATAATAAACCAAACTTTTGCCTCAAAATCAGACATTTCTTATTTAATAACCAAATAAAAGCAAAATGGACAACAAATTGGAGTTTATGTCTTTTACTTAATATTTGATAAAATTCAATGAGCTTTTTCCAAAATCATTATTCAACATAGCAGACAGCTATGACACTGATTAAAACTGTATTAGTAGATAATATCTCCCAACATATTTATTTTTTTTCTAATCACCAGGTACATTGCCCATATTTTGCAATTCATTAATCATGTGAAGATTTGGGCTCTAAATTAGGAAGAAAAGATTTATTTCTAATTTTTACACTTCAGAAATTCACACACACCTTTTGTGGAAATGTACTGGTAGACAGGGCTTTCAAGCTCTGAGTCTATTTTGATTCTAGAAGGCAGCCTGCTCTCAGCTTTACATCTCAACCCCCTTTTTCTTTTTAGTTTAAGACGTGACAGTGATATAATAATTATATTATGGTAGCTACAAATGGCTTCTGAGTTTTGGTAATTCTGAATTAGTTACCCAGCTGTCTCATTTTTGTTTATTTTCTCCTTTATTTGCCATGTCTCTAACTCATTCTTGAACATACATGTTTTTCAACAGGCTCCTAAGGACAAAGGCCATATTTTTCCTGCAGTGCAATGTGAAACCCTTTTTCGCTTACTCAATTAACAAGCACATATCAAATTACAAAGAATTGGCAAAAATCAACACGATTTTATGAATAGCAAATCCTGCTGAACTAATTTATTTTTTTCCTTTTATGCAACTACAAAACCTGGCAGATGGTATAGCGATGATCACCTCTACAAAACATCATCTGTGTCTACTTACTGGTTTATACATCATGTGTTTTTAAACATACTGTGGTGCTCTAGTCTGAGGTAGGATCATGAAAGGAATGCTTTCCTCTCTCCTCGTTCCATTCTTGAATGCTAATCTCAGCAGACAGACATTAATGAAACAGTTACTGGCTATTGAGCATGCCATGTACACATAGATTGTAAACCATCCCTTGCCTCCAGAAAAGCAGAAAAGTAGAATTCTACCTCGTTTAGAAATCAAGTGACCTGGTACTACTAGGATTTCTCCAAACTGTAAGTAATATAATACGAGTATCTCTGTATTTCTGCACTCAAAAACCTCCATCTTAACCAGTACTAAAAAACTCTGGCTGCCAAAAGGCAGTGAGGCAAGAAAAATTAACCAAAACATTTCTATATATTTCAAAAATAATCTTTTAATAACATCTCATGGTCCCTGAACTTGTAAGAAACACCATCTACATACCTTATTTGTAACATCACTCTAAAATTTTATACAAAGTGTTTTGTCCAATATGAGAATTTCCTGTTTAGTCTTCTTCTTTATTGGTTCAAAGAACACACATTTTGAATAGTTACGTATGGAGACAGTGGACATATGGAGATGAATGAGATATATCTTGGGACACACAAACCCTCAGGGACCTTATAGTCTGCTAGGACTGTATTCCTCAACCAGCCTCCCCTGCCACTGCGCCCCCAGCACAGACACCACTGGTCCATGGCCTGTTAGGAACTGGGTAGCACAGCAGGAACAACAGATAAGCCAGTGACGCTTCTGTATTTACAGCCACTTTACATCCTTCCCATTCCTGCCTGAGCTTTGCCTCTCGTCAGTTCGATTCTCATAGAGGAGTGAAAACCCTGCTGTAAACTGTACATGGGAGGGATTCTAGCTCAGGCCTCCAACTGATTCTACATTATGATACAATGTATAACTATTTCATTACATATTACAATGTAATAATAATAAAAATAAAGTGCACAATAAATGTTGAATTATCCTGAAACCATCCCTCTCCCACTTTGGTAGGTGGAAAAATTGTCTTCTGTGAAACTGGTCTCTGGTGCCCAAAAGGTTGGGAACTTCAGCAGCTAAGGAATACACACTCATTATTCTAAAACAGTTCAATGCATAATAGTATATGCTAATTGAGTGAGAAACAAGTTTCAATTTTAATGGAAAGTAAAAAGGTCTTCACAGAAAAATAACTATTGAGGCAGACCTTGAATGAAAAACAGGTGTTCCATCTGGAAGTACAGGGAATTTCAGGAAGGAAAAAAACAGAAGCAAAGCATCAAGGTATAGAAGAATATAGGGTGTTTGGGAAGCTATGAGTATCTTTCTGGGGCTAAAGAAGTTTCCAAAGAGACAATAAGGAGAAATGAAAGTTGAAGACATATTGAGAAGAAACCCAAATGTCATGCTAAAGAACTTGGCCTTTATCCTAAGGGCAATAGGGTATACAATTGAAGCTTTTTTTTTTTTTTTTAATATCAGGGGAATAGTATCAGATTTCTCTTTTAAAAAGAAAATTCTAGTAGCACTATATTGGAAGCATTGGAAAGAGGCAGAAAAACCAGATAAGAGTCCCTCCAACTAAGGTTTTATAGTTTCAACATATACTGCTTTTGTTTCTCGAAAATTTAATACTGACTTTTTTTAACTTTGATTGAGACAGGAGGTTGTGAATCCAGCAACTTGTTCATGTTGCCATCTATTGGCAGAAAGGAAAAGAAATTACTGTCAAGGGCATTATTGCACATTTCATGCAATATCATTTTGATTTGTTATGTTTGGTAACATGAAAAACACCTGCCAACTTAAGTTAGCCAAATACCTCATTTAAGAAAACAAAATAGCCAGCTTCAGTGGCTCACACATGTAATCCTAGCTCTCTGGGAAGCCAAGGTAGGTGGATTGCTTGAGCTCAGGAGTTGGAGATCAGCTTAAGCAAGAGTGAGATCCTGTCTCTACTAAAAATAGAAAAACTAGCCATGTGGCATGGCAGGCACTTGTAATACCAGGTACTTGGGATGCTGAGGCAAGAGAATTACTTAAGCCCAAGAGTTTGAGTTTGCTGTGAGCTATGACACCATGGCACTCTACCAAGGGTGACATAGTGAGACTCTATCTCAAAAAAAAAAAGAAGGAAAAAGAACATTTGTGATTTATGGAAGGAGGTTTAAATATTAATATTAATAGGATTTAGAAGAAGTTGATTCCAACCCTCATGGATAACTTTGAGGAGTTAAGACTTCAGTGGAGGAACTAACTGCAGATGTGCTGGAAATAGCAAGAGAACAAGAATTAGAAGTGGAGCCTGAGTTGGGACTGAATTGCTGAAAATTTTTGATAAAATTTTAACAGATAAGGAGTTGCTTCTTGTGGATAAACAAAACAAGTGATTTTTTGAAATAGAATCTATTCTAGGTGAAGATGCTGTGAACACTGTTGAAATGACAACAAAGGATTTAACATATTCCATAAACGTAATTAGCATGTGGCATGTTTTAAAGTATGACTCCAATTTTGAAAGATGTTCTCCTGTGGGTAAAATGCTGTCAAACAGTATTGCATGCTGCAGAGAAATCTTTTCTGAAAACAGGAGTCAATTGATGTGGTAAACTTCACTTTTGTCTTAATTTAAGAAATTACCACAGCCACCCTAGCCTTCAGCAACCACCACCCTACTTAGTCAGCAGCCGTCAACATCAAGGTGAGACCCTCCACCAGCAAAAAGATTGCATCTCAGTGAAGGTTCAGATAATTGTCAGCATTCTTTAGCAATAAAGTATTTTTAATTAAGGCATGTACATTTTTTAAAGATGTAATGGTATTGTACACAATAGACTACAGTATGCTGTAAATATAACTTTATATGTATTGGAAACGAAAATTCAGATGACTCCCTTTATTGCAATGCATGTATTCACTTTATTGTAGTAATCTGGAACGAAACCTGCAATATCTCTGAGATATGCCTGTATATAAAATCATGATGGCTCAGCCCCTGTGGCTCAAGCGGTTAAGGTGCCAGCCACATACACCTGAGCTGGCGAGTTCGAATCCAGCCTGGGCCCGCCAAACAACAATGATAGCTGCAACCAAAAAATGGTCAGGCGTTGTGGCGGGTGCCTATAGTCCCAGCTACTTGGGAGATGGAGGCAGGAGACTCGCTGGAGCCCAGGAATTGGAGGTTTCTGTGAGCTGTGATGTCACAGCACTCTATCCAGGGCGAAAGCTTGAGGCTCTGTCTCAAAAAAAAAAAAAAATCATGATGCCTTCATTTGTTTCCTTAAGATATGTTTGTGGTGGCTCAGCGCCTGTGGCTCAACGGGCTAAGGCACCAGCCACGTACACCTGAGCTGGCGGGTTCGAATCCAGCCCGGGCCCGCCAAACAACAATGATGGCTGCAACCAAAACATGGCCGGGCGCTGTGGCGGGTGCCTGTAGTCCCAG
>CAUYRH010155395.1:0-17144 GCA_963574655.1 Perodicticus potto | reverse complement strand
TTTTTTTTGAGACAGAGCCTCAAGCTGTCACCCTGGATAGAATGCTGTGGCATCACAGCTCACAGCAACCTCCAATTCCTGGGCTCAAGTGAGTCTCCTGCCTCCGCCTCCCAAGTAGCTGGGACTATAGGCGCCCATCACAATGCCTGGCCATTTTCTGGTTGCAGCCGTCATTGTTTGGTGGGCCCGGGCTGGATTCGAACCCGCCAGCTCAGGTGTACGTTGCTGGAGCCTTAGCCCATTGAGCCACAGGCGCCGAGACAGACAATCCATTCCTTAGATAACTGCAATCAGTAGTTTTAATGACTTTTATTGCATTAGAGAACCTTATGGAGTTTCACAGGCAATGTGTCAGTTTCCAACTTAAGAAAAAGTGTTTTGTCATATAAGTTATGTTTTTTTGCCTGGTATCATCATAAATAGCAAGATTTTTGATAATGATATCAATATTCACTGCCATTATTTAATTTGTGTTTTTATTTTCATATTACCACACAACTTTGCTAAAATGCAATTTAAATTAATGAAACCCTTTCATAATTAAACTACTTGGTATTCCAGTTTTGAAACATGCTTGATTCTCACTTTTTTTCTGATTCTCTTGACTTTTAGATTTCTTTGAAATCATTTTAAGTTTGACAGGAAAACATGTATGCAAGATTTGTACTTTCTCACTTAAGAAGTAATAGGCATCAATAATATTTAAGAGATAAGATGTGCACATGTTTAAAATAACTTAGAAATATTGCTTTGTTTGTTTGTTATTATTTGTTTTATATTGGTAATCTGGTTTCCCAAATTAGTCTGTGTGATAAGAAAAAGAAAAAAGAAAAATTCCAGTAATGTAAGTACCTGAATTGTATCTACTGAATACCCGTTTGATTAGTGAAATGCACATACATCTAAACAGGTAAACAAACACACACATACTGTAGGGTGCCCCAGTCACCCCTGCTTTCTTGCTGTGCCCTAAGCAAGCAAAATGATGGCTTTGTAACTAGTCCAGCTCCATGATTTTCCTGTCAGTCTTGAACCCAACCTTGGCCCTTGAACATTCTCAGAAATAACAAAGATGTCAAGGTTGTTGCCCGAAACACTAAAAGACACTAGCACTGACCATAAGCCAAATTTTTTAAATTACACATGCCGATCCTCTCTTCGAGGACATACCTACTTAGAAGATCACTTTCTCTCGCTGTGTACCCAAGAATATGCTGCAAAACTCTGCATTAAGTTCCTCTAACACAGACATACCACTCTACTGTGCTTGGCAGATATTGTACTTTTCACAAATTCCAGGTCTGTGGCAACCCTGCATCAAGAAATACTATAGGCTCTATTTTTTTTCAAATTTCAGATTAATATGAGGGTGCAGATGATTAGGTTACAATGTTTGTGTTTGTTAGGTAAGGTTCCTGTTATAGCTGTGCCCCTCACCCAAGAAATCTACCATATGCCCTTACATTGTTACCATTGAGAGCCCACTGTCCTCTCCCTCCTTCTCTCTCACACCTTTCTCCTCTCCCCGCCCACCAACTTGAATTAAATTGGGTTTTTCTCTTGTGTGAGTGCATATTTTAGTTCATCTACTGGCTTCATATTAATATTGAACACAATAAGTGCTTGCTCTTCCATTCTTATGACACTTTACTAAAGAGAATGTTTGCCAACTCTACTCAGATGGCAACTCTACAAAAGATGTAAAGACTCCATCTTTTTACGGCTGAATGTATTCCATATACCACAGTTTTTTAATCCATTCATGGGTTGATGAGCACTTTGGTTGATTCCTTGGTGACTGTAAATTGAGCTGCAATAAATGATCTAATGCAAATGTTCTTATGATGAAATTATTTGCTTTTTTTCCTTCTGGGCTCTATCTTTCCAATAGCATGTGCTCATTTTGTGTCTTGGTGCCATATTTTGGTAATTCTTGCAATATTACAAATGTTTTCATTATCAATATATCTGTCATGGTGATTGGTCGTTGGTTATCTTTGGTGTTTTTATGGTAACAGTCATGGAGCACTGTAAGTGATGCCTCAAAGATAGAAAACTTGAGTGATAAATAATGTGTAAGTGCTACGTGCTCTACCAATGCTGAGCCATTCCCTCAATTCTCTTTCTGTGCTCTGGCCTCTGTATTCCTTAAGACACAGAAATGTTGAAGGTGAGACAATTAATGTAACGTTACAATGTAGTATAACATTACAGTCTAACACTGCAATGACCTCTGAGTATTCAACTGAAAGAAAAAGTCAATGTCTTTCACTTTAAATGAACTAGAAATAATTAAGCTTAGTGAGGAAGGTCCATGGAAATCAAGATAGACCAAAAGCTAGGGCTCTTGTGTAAAATACTCAGCCAAGTTGTGAATGCAAAGAGAAAGTTCTTGAAAGAGACTAAAAATGTTCCTTCAATAAACTCATGGATGATAAAAAACAAAACATTTTAATTAAGTCCCATTTGCTTATTTTTGTCATTATTGGGATTGCTGCTAAAGTCTTCTTTATAAAATCTTTCCCCAGGCCAACATCCTCAATAATGTATCCCACACATTCTTCTAGGATTTTAATAGTTTCACATCTTAGATTTAAATATTTTATCCATCTTGAGTCAACTTACTAAGTGGTGAAGGTGCAGGTCCAGTTTCAATCTTTTACATGTGGTTATCCAGTTCTCGCATTACCATTTATTGAATAGGGATTCGTTCCCCCAGTGTATACCTGTGTTTATTTTATCAAAAATCAGATGGCTGTAAGATATTGGTTTCATCTCTTGGTTTCCTATTTGGTTCTTTTGTCTATGCCTCCATTTTTGTGCCAATGCCATGATTTTTTGATCACTATGGAGTTGTGTTATAACTTAAGTCTGGTAGAATGACGCCTCCACCTTTGTTTTTATTACTAAACATTGCTTGGCTATATGGGTTTTTTTGGGGGAGGGTTCAATATGAAATGAAGAGCTATTTTTTCAGTTATTCAAAGTATGATGTTGATATTTTAATGGGTATGGCATTGAATCTGTAGATTGTTTTAGGTAGTATGACATTTTAGCAGTGTTGATTCTGCCTAGCCATGAGCATGGTATATTCTTCCATTTATTAATGTGTTCTGATACTTCTTTTCTTATAGTTTCATAATTCTGTTTGTAGAAGTACTTAACCACTTTTGTTAGATATATTCCTAGGTGTTTCATTTTTGTTGAAGCTACTGTGAAGGGAACTGTGTCTTTGATTGCCTTCTCAACTTGTCAGTTATTGGTTTATACAAAGGCTACTGATTGATTGATTGATTTTATACACTGACATGTTACTATATTTCTTGTTCACTTCAAGGAGTCTTGTGTTTGAGTCTCTGGAGTATTTAAGTATAAGATCATATTATCAGCAAAGAGCGAGAGTTTGACCTCTTCTGCCCCCATTTGTATGCCATTTATATCCTTTTCTTCCCTGATTTCATTGGTTAGAACTTCCAGCACTATGTTGAATAGTAGTGTTGATAGGACAACCTTGTTAGGTTCATGTTCTAAGTGGAAAAGCTTTCAATTTTGCTCCATTTAGTATGATATTAACTGTGGGTTTGTCATAGATAGCTTAAATCAGTTTAAGAAATGTTTCACTTATGCCTATATTCTTAAATGTTCTTGTTAGGAAAGGATGTTGAATTTTATGAAAAGCTTTTGCACAGCTAAGGGCACAAAAATTAAAACAAATAGACAACCTTCAGAGTAGGAAAATATATTTGCATGTTATGAATTTAACAAAGGTTTGATAACTAGGATCTATAAAGAACTCAACTTAATCAAAAACAAAAAAAATTTTGTCTACTTACTGGGCAAGACTTGAACATAACCTCTGAGGAAGACAGAAGAACAGCTAACAAAAATATGAAAAATCCTCATATCCCTACTCATCAGAGAAATACAAATCAAAACCATCCTGAGCTGTCTCTTGCATAACCCTAGTAAGAGTAGCCACATCACAAAGTTCTAGAGTTGGAGATGCTGGCAGGAGCGTGGAGAGAGAGAGGAACACTTTTACACTGTTGGTGGTTCTGCAAACTAATACAGCCTCTGTGAAAAGAAGTATGGAGAATCCTCAAAGAACTCAAATAAGAACTCCTATTTGACCTCTCAATCCCATTAGTATGGATCTACCCCAAAGAAAAAAATAATTTTATTATAAAGACATTTGCACTAGATTGTTTATCACAGCTCAATTTATAATTGCCAAGACATGGAAACAACCTAAATGCCCATCAACTCAGGAATGTGTTAACAATCTGTGGTGTATGTATACTATGGAGTACTATTCAGCCATAAGAAAAGTTGTTGACTTTACATCTTTTGTCTTAACTTGGATGGAGTTGAAGCACATTCTTCTTAGTAGTGTATCACATGAATAGAAAAGCAAATATCCAATGCACTCAATTTTATTATGAAGACAGTAGAGGATCTAATTCATACACACATAGGAGAAGAATTTAATACGATTCAGGTTCTGGGGAGGGGATTGAGTGAAAAGGTGAGGACGGTAGGGGGGAATTGGTGTGCTCCCACTAATGGGCACAATATGGGGTGTGCGGCACATCTTCTACATATGAGACACAACTACAAGAGGGATTCTACCTAACATATTCAAATACTGTGACCTGGTTTTTTGACTCTCATCCTAACCTGAAATAATAAAAAAAGAAAACAAAACAAACTTACTGCTGCTGCAGAGACAGTTTTAGAGGTCTGGACAGAAGATGGAACTTGTCATGACATTCTCTAAAACCAAAGCCTAAACCAGAGAAAGACCATAACCCTCTTCAATTTTGTGAAGGCTGAAAGAGGCGAGGAACCTGCAGAAGAAAAGTAGGAAGCTAGCAAAGGTTATTTCATGGGGTTAAGGGAAGAAGCCATTTTCACGTAAGCACAGGTGAAACAGCAAATGCTGATGGAGACGGTGCCACGAGTTATCCAGAAGATCCAGCTCAGATAATTAATAAAGGTGGCCACATGAGCAACAGGTGTTCATTGTAACCAATCAGTCTTAAATGGTAAGAATAGCTCATCTGGGACTTTCATAGTTAAAGGAGAAGTCAGTGCCTGGCTTTAATGCCTGAAATGACAAACTGACTCTTTTGTTAGGGGCTAATGCAGCTGATGAGTTAAAGTTGAAGCCAACCTTTCATTTACCATTACAGAAATTCTAGGGCCTATAAGAATTACGCTGAATGTACTCTGCCCATGCTCTATAAATGGAACAAAGAAGGCTGGATGACAGCACGTATGTTTACAAAATGGTTTACTGAATATTTTAAATTCAGGTCCGGTCTATGGAGATATAATTTGAGCAAAACATGAGACAAGGAAGAATGAAAACTGTGAGAATTTGTAATGTTGGACAAGATCAAGTGAGTAATAAGAGTAAATGATCTGAAGTAGAAGTGAGTTTGTCATAACAGGTAAATACCAATGTCCCTGTGACTGGAGTAGAGTAAATCAAGAGAATAAGGGAGATGAGAAAACAATGAGCTCTTTTGGGACATAATCATGGCATTGGTGATAGGATTCTGTATTTGGGGGCACCTCATCGATTTTAGCATATTCCTCATCTAAAATCCTTCTTCTAAATGTTAGTAGAGGACCACAGATTCCAAGAAAATGTCCACTCTTATTTTCAAACAAATCATCTTTGAACAAAATGATACATTTTTATATTTTGAAAAAAATGACCTAGGATATTTGTAGGTAATAAACTAGGTGAGAAGTCACCATCATGTTGCACAGCAGAGAAAACTATACTATGTGGCAGCGTTATTGATGACAAAAAGAAAGTATATGGACCGTAAGGAAGAGCAAAGAGATTTGCTGAGTAACATGAGACGCCATGTAAAATGCAGAGAGAACCCATGGGGGACTGCTAGGTGTTTGATTGGTACTACTAAAGGCACAGTAATACCACTTACTGATACTTGCATGAAAGGAAAGAGCCGAGTTGATAGAAAGAAATCAAGGTTAAATGTGGTGAGATGCCTCTTTGACATCCAGTGGTGACACCAGTTTGTTTTGGATAAAGAGCCTAAAAATTCCAAGAGGAATTCAAGGAGGTAGAAATAATCATTTTGGAAGTTTTAAATGATACATGTACAAACCCATGAAACCAGATAAATACAGCAAAGAGGCATGAGTACTGAAAGTAGATGCACTAAGGAAAAAGAGTCTTTAGAAAAGGTCAAGTTCAGATTCCTCATAGTGGTAGAAGTGAGACAGAATATGGCTAGAGACATAGAAAAAGTTGCTATTATCTGTCAGAAAATAAAAAAGCATTTCATTCGAGATTGCTTTCAATATTTGTCAGATGATAAACGAAGTCATTCAGCTTTATAGAAAGTAAAGGAGGTCCACATTTAAGATTTGAGGGGAAATATAAGTTATAAAATAGTCATCTAAGAACAGGAGAAAGTCATTCACTCTGTAAACTTGAACACTAGAGTTTTCGGGACAATTATTGGTGTTTGGAGTTATATATTTCAAGAAAAGTGTCTTCTGATCAAGTACTTTTTTAAATAATTTTATTAAATCATAATTGTGTACATTGGTGCAATCATAGGGCAAAATGTGCTTCATATACAATCAGAAACATTTTGATCGTACTGTGAGAGATAGCCCTCATATCAAGTACTTTTTTTTTTTTTGTCTCAAGCCATGTCCATGTGCAGGCTGGTGTGCAGTCCAAGAGCAATTGAATTTAAACAAAAGCTGGGATTTTTCTGGCAAGTGTGATGTAAGGAAAGAAAGACGACAGAGCTAAGGGTTTGATGCAGAGTATTGACTGACTAATGATTGATCTACAACTTAAGCTGTATTCTGAAGAAATTAGAACTTGATTGAGTAATGGACAGTGAGGAAGAAGGGAACACCCGCTTTCCAGATAGCTGCAACGTGCCAGCCTGAACGTAAAACGAGTTCGATTGGTGGAATTAAGAGTGAAATAATTGGGCACTAACTGGTGATGAGTGACGAGACTCGTAGCTAGATAAAGTTATCTCACAAAAAGTCAAAATAACTTACTGGTTTTTTCTTTCTGTATAGCCCAAATCCTTAGAGGACCAGAGTGATATAGTGTTTTGCAGAACACGCCACACATACTGACGTACTGAGCCAAACATCCACCATTCTTTCCACTAGACAGTGAACCTGAAGCTGACCCCAGCTGAGAACCTTTTACTCCACCTCATCTTAGATGGATTTTCTATGCCAAACCTTTTAGGAACAATAAACACATCTGAAAATGCAGACATATGTATGTTTCTTGAAAAGCACAAGGAAAAGTCAGGTAATCTTAAACAGATTCGTATAGGTCTATTTAAGTAATCTTAAATAGATTTATACTGGAGAGAGAATTCTTAGGGATCACAAATGCATTTTAACGGTTATTGTCCCTTTTAAATATTCATCAAGACCTGTTAATCATTTGAGGAGTAAAACATAACTAAACTTCCTATTACTGACTTTAGGACACCTATCTTTTAGAAAATTCTGTTGCAGGGTGTTTGAGAGACTCCTTACCGTATCTAGAAAGTTATTCTGTGGTTTGGTGTATTAAGTTCTAGGGAATGTTTAAACTTGCTTGGCCAGATGCCAATAGTGCAATTAAAATGTAAGTAATGGGCAGTAGCAGATTATATTAATTCAATAAAACATGGATCAAATCAAAGTATTGCCGGACCAATAATGCCATACATTTTAGAATCTGGTATCAATAATACCTAACTACCTTGAAGCTGTACTGTCACTTGGTTAATAAATTACATATAAAAAAAATCATGAAAAAGTTGAAGTAGTATAAAAATCTACTCTACTTTTTATTAATCAGGTCTACGTTATTTGATTTAGATGGTAAGTATTTGCTTTCATGGTATCTGAGTTAGACGCTAAAAATATTTAGGAGATAATGGGCCTTCTGTCAAAACTCATCAGAAATTCTTTGAACCTATGAATTTCCAATTCATAACACCTCCTCCTGAGCTGATTAATTGAAAATCATTCAGCTGAAATATTGTTGCACTTCCCCCTGTACCAGTGTTTTATACACATGATTTGATCTACATAAAGAAAAAAAAAATGCTTTACAAACTATTTCAAAAGCGCAGCCTATAAATAAAATAAGCCCATATATTGAAGACCTAATTAATCAACCAAACAATCCTGGCTATAGTAATAAAACTATAAAGGACACTTTTTGGGTTTCTTTTAAAAATACTCTCAAGATTTACATTTACGCATTGTCTCATCTAATAGTTTACAGAATAAATATAACTCCTGCAGATCAATACAACAGTTTACAGACCTATCACAGCATATGAATGTAACTCATTTAAATACTCTCATACTCGTCTAAGAAGCATCTTCGAATTTAAATAATGGTATTCTTAGAAAGAAGAAGATTTGTAAAATGCATCCTTTTAAACAGTTAATGACAATTTATATGGAACCACAACACAATGTAGAAAATCCATTCTTTTAGTAAAAGCAATATTTGCCTCAAATTATTTCAGCTGCTAACATGGTGGATTTGATGCACTTTAAAAGTTTCTAGAGGTCGGGGCGGCTCCTGTGGCTCAAAAGAGTAGGGCGTGGCCCCATATGCCGGAGGTGGCTGGTTCAAACCCAGCACTGGCCCCCTCCGCAAAAAGAAAAAGTTTCTAGAAGTGTGTCCTAACAGTCAATATTACTAAGTTTCATTTTACAAATCACTAATATGAGTTTTAAAGAGTTTTAATAACTTTCCTAAAGGGCAAATTTAACTGACATCCAGGGTTTCTCATTCCACATTCGGTAATGCTTTGCTCTACCACATTAAGTTCTCCTACACTTTACCTCTGACACGTTAAGCAGAATGCGTGCTAGTCATCTTCAATAGATAAAAAGTACTTGAACATTAAAATGAGATGTTTATGCCTCTCCACAAATAAAATTCAAAATCTCATGGGTACAATTTCCACAGTAAGTAGAACAATGCCTAGTAAGTACAGTTAAGTATAAACCATAGCAAGGAAAAAACAGTAATGTGGAAATGTCAGGAAATTAACAATAAAAAAAGCAAATACAAGAAAAAAGTCTGAGGGAACCTATTGGCTTATAGGCACTTAGTACAATAGTTTCCTACTTTGTTCAATATGTTAGAAGCCCGACATTTTCTACTTGAATACACAATTCCATCATTAATGTAAATGTATAACTATATTAAAAGCACAGAAATAATAAATTTTTGGTGAAGCTTTTTATAATAAATTGTCTTCTGTTCAAAAATTTCAAAAAGGCGGTTGTCCATGTTTGCTAATTTTTACTCGCAAGATTCTGCCAACATGACATCATTGGAGAATAGACAGAAGAAGGAACAGGAAAAGAAGAATGAGGTGAAGAAAAAAAGAAAAGACACGGGGGAGGGACAGAGGGAGAAAAGAAAGAACAATTAAAATGGGAGAGAAATACTCAGCAGTCTAAAATTTTCAACATACATAATGGAAAGAACAGCCTTATTATTGGGCTAACAAAATAAATTTCCCTCTGGCAGCCACTTAGACCACCATGACCCCTGCCGCTGAGGTTGGTAACATGATTTTCTCTCCTACAGAGATGTTTACCTAGCAATTAAGGGAAGTGGAACAGACAAAAGAAGATGTAAATCTTAATTAACATTCACCTGAACGGGTCACTTTGCATTCCAAAGGGAAAAGTTGTGTGGGGAAAGGGAAGGAGAGGAAGGATTATTTGAAGGACCCTCAGCAAAAAACTTTTTTTTTTTTGAGACAGAATGTTACCTTGTCTCCCTTGGTAGAGTGGTAGAGTGTCCTGGTGTCAAACTCCTGGGCTCAAGTGATCCTCTTGTCTCAGCCTCCTGAGTAGCTGGTTCTACAGGCACGCTCCAGGATGTCAGGCTATTATTATTATTATTATTATTACTATATCATCATCATTATTATATTGGAGATGGAGTCTCGCTCTTGCTCAGGCAATCCATCGCCTCGGCCTCCCAGAGTGCTAGGATTACAGGTGTGAACCACCGCACAGGCCTAGCAAAATGTCTTGAGTATTGTTAAAAGAGACTTGAAGAAGTTTCTGTGGGAACAGTAGGAGTGTGGGATTCCCTGCTTCCTCCAGAGGAGACTGTACCAGATGCCTCCCAGTATCAAGAAGAAAGAAGAAACGAATTTATGACTCTTCTGCTACCTGAGAAACAGAAGAAGCCACGACAGTAGTTTCCAAGTTGTCTCCTGCTCCCTGGGCTGCAGTCAAATCCCCCCACACACGCCCTCCTCAGTCTCCCTAATAAAGCGTCAGGGTTGTTTGGCCTTCGGGGCAGTCTTCCTTTATTTCCTGGGGATGTGCCTTCCTACTTTTTTTTTTTTTCTTTTTTTTTTTGGTGTAAAATGAATTTGATACTTTCTATTTTAAATTTTGTTGGAGAAATCTTTCTCACCCACGTACATACTTCACGCCCTAACAACGATTATCACAGAAAGCTTTTGGAAGACTGGTGATTGGGGAAGAAGAGTGCGTGAAACCAGCCGTACAGATGAGAAGACTCCAGTGGGGAGATTACTTGAACTGCTTCTGCCAAGCTCCGGAGAATCAGGACTCAAACTCCAGGCAGTGGGTGGTAGTGCGAGATGTGTCTGTAAGGGAGGCTTAGCTGAAATACAGGAACGAGCTATGAAGCAATGCCCTTCCACCCATCCGCGTCGGCTACATAGCGCACATAGAAGTCTTTAAAATAGGAAAAGAAATGGAAGAAAGGAATGCCCGGGGGCTTCTCAAGATACAAAAGTCATTAAAGTGAGCGCCAAATACACAGGGAAGTTTTTTTAAATAGATATCTACATATTGGAAAATATTGTGAAATTTATTAAATCAGTGATGTATAGATACCTTCTATCATGTGCTACATACACAACACCAAGACTGCATTAACATTCTCTTTAACAAAACTGCACAAGTGCATAAGTCCCTTCATATCTTAAATGAAAGTGACTTTCATCTAAGAATTATAGGCCAATGCAATAGAATTATTTTTATTTTATTTTATTTTTATCATTTATTTTAAGAGACAGAGTCTCACTTTATCACCCTGGGTAGAGTGCTGTGGCATCACAGCTCACAGCAACCTCCAGCTCTTGTGCTCAGTGGATTCTCTTGCCTCAGCCTCCTGAGTAGCTGGGACTACAGGCACCCACCTCAATGCCCAGATATTTTTTGTTGCCAGGGCCGGGTTTGAACCCACCACCCTCGGATAAGGGACCGGAGCCCTACTCACTAAGCCACAGGTGCCACATTAGAAATATTTTTATACATGGTAGGTTTTACAGGACTGGAACTAACAGGTAATAGACTTGCCATGAAAAACAAGACAAAAAAAATGCTTCCACAGAGTAGCTGATTATAATGGCCAATCAGAGGGCACCCCAACTTGACACGAAATAAACTAACACATACATGCACATATAGGCATCATTCTCCACTTGAGGAAACGTCATCCTGACTGTGAAGATTACATGGAAGCATTGGAAACACTATTTATTTGCTTCCACGATTTATGTGGAGGCTTTAGACCAATCGTTCATAACCCTGACTGGAAAGCAATTAAAGTAGAATGTCTGGTTTCAAAGCTCAGTCGTGAGCTCTTTGTTAAGGTGCTCCAGACCTGTCAGTTATGTAGTTTAGTCTGAGAAACAAAACGCAAAATAATATAGTATAGAAAAAATGCAAATATCCCCTGGGGTTTCAGAAGAGAAAAGGTAAAATTCATCAGTTTTTCAAATGATAAAGTGAAAAATGTGGAAGGCAGAGGCTGAGAGTTGAAACTGAGGAGGTGTGCTGAAGCATGCAGGAAGGCTGTCTACTCTAAATAGTGCCCTTCTCTAAACACTGTTAAATACGTCAAATACTAATCTTTCATGGTAATATCTTCCCTTAATTAAATAAGAAACTCATATATTCCCTTTAGGGTTAATGGTACAAAAATATTTTTAAAATTATGTAAGTTTTCAAAATTAACAGATAAGAACACTAAAATTAGTAATAACTGTGTTAGAAAGATGTGGAAAGAGTAAGAAAGTAGTTCAGTACATTAATGGGTATTGTCTAAACTGGCTAACTGAACAATTCTAATAATGCATGTATTGTTGATTTAGATTTAGAAATTAGCTGGGGTGTAAACATGATTGGTTTTTTAAGAAGCGGCTAAAATTACACAGTGGGCCGTTGCTTTTTTAGTCTGCACTATGAAACTATGTGCATTATTAATTTGATAGAAAATAAATAAATTTAGTTAAAAAAATAATTACATGTTGAACTCTATTTGCAGCTTGACAAATAGGAACAGTCATTTGAAAATTAATTACGTATTATATAAGGAGGCTGAACGCAAATTTTATGCAGGAATTTGCAGCAGATGTGGGCTGAAACAGATAGAAGCACTTCTGATCCACTTAGCTTGTGCAATAACTGATCATCCTCCCCAAGCGCACTGCTAGTTTTTGTGAGTGATTTCTCTGCATGGCTCTTACTAACTCATAATAAAATACGTTCACTCTGCTGAGAGAATTCGAGTCTAAGACTTACAAAGGTTTATGATTTCTTTTTGTTATTGGTATCCCTCAGTATAGTGGTTCTCTCACCAAGGAGAAATATTTCATGAGAAAAAAAAGAGCTCTTCTATAAGGTTGTGTAATAATCTCTCTCATTTTCTCCTCAGCTGTGATTTCCATTAAAGCACAGATAGACATGATTGAACTGTTTGCTTCTCTGCTGATAGTTGCTTTGGTGCAGACATTTCTAATTTCTTGGTTACTTGTAAAAACATTATGACTACGAATACAGTGTAACAACTTTTACTTATAACGAGACAGGAATGCTGCAGAGATACATAATTGTGAGGGCAGAGTTTGGGTAGACTGACTTGACTAAAGGGCTTTACAGAGGAAAATTATGCCTGATTTGGGTAAGGAATAAACTTCTAGCTAAATAATTCAAGTTCTTACAGAACAGAAAGAGAAAACACACTTATTATTTGAAAAGCAATTAGGTCAACACTGGAAGGAAAGGTGAGGGGTTGTCACTGTCATAATCTCTCTTAGCAACTAAAACATAACTCTCAACCTTTTTTTTCTCTTATTTCTGTGAAAAATTTGTCTTAGTCTTTTTTGCTTCCCCAATTCTCCCTTTAACTGCTTGCAACATTGGTTCCACTGCTACAGCCACAGCACTACCAGCCAGTACCATCTTTCATCTGAGCCAACCCAAGAATGTTCTACCATTTACCTGATCTTTCTGATTCGATATTTGTTTTTAACTTGCCTATTCATCCCACATTTCTAGACAAAATGAAAATACGACTTATATACATATATATGATATATATTATGCACACATATATGTAAGATATATTAATATATAAACAAACATGTATGTTTTTATTTCACAATGTATGTCACATGGAGGAGGGCTTTTGTATAGTTTCATGAGAAAACTTTTCTCCTTGTTTTACATATATTTTAAAAGAGAACTTGTTTAAGAAGTTTGAAATTTTGTTCTTTGGAAATAATCAAGCCATCCCAGCTCAATGTACTTTTAAAAAATGTTTTTTGCAACTTTTGGGGGAAACTTAGTATAATATTGGAAATACTCTTTCTACAACATTAAGAAAATGTTCATATATGAATTGAGTTACCTTTGTTCTGAATACATATAGGCATTTCAAGTTTAATCTATAAAGAGAAGTTTGAGGCTAGAGTTTTCCCTTAATATTTAAGTATCTATCATTGTGAGATAAAATATTACTTATCTTTCTGTCATTAATTATGTAAAAAAAACCCAACAGGGTGTAGAGGACTGGACACCATGCTTGCAAAGGACAGTTACTGATTCTTATCACATTAAAAGGAAACGCTGAGAACAGGACAGTCTCCTGGCAAACCTAGAGACGTTTCCTGACTTGGGGACAATCCGCCAAGTAACTCAGTGTTCCGGAATGAGATAAAGTCGGTCACTCACTAGTAAGCATGTGTTAAACAGTGATGCTTAGTAGTTCTTCATGAGGGTTGTGGGGAAAGAACACGTGAGGAGAGCACGTGGCAATCCTCATGCAGGCAGTCCTCATATGTAATTATCCGACCTCTCCACACCTGTTTATGTCAATTACCTTAACTCTCCACACCTGTTGTGTATAACCTTAATAAATAGCTGTTGCGGAGGGGGCTCAGGGCTACCCTGCAACTAAGGTTAGCCCACCTCCCGCAAGCTTGTACTTCAAATCCGTGTCATGCCTGGTTCCTTCCTGTGGCAACCGAGACCAGGACATAGGGGCCCCAAGACAGGGGGATGAATCCAATCATCCAAAGAATGATTATCATCCATTTTTTCCTTGAGGCAATGATTTCTCTAATTTTTAATCAAAAAATGGGAATTTATTGAAATGCAGATACCCCAGACTCAATGGATGGAAATTTCTGTGTGTCTGAGTTCCAGAGTGTTCATATATAGCAAATATGTGTGATGAATTTCATAATTACTGAAGTTCAATGAAAAAAATTCTAGATTCTTGGTGCTCAAAGTGCAGCCCTTGGATCAGCATCGTGTTATGACCTGGGAACGTGTCAGAAATGAAAATCTCAGGCCCCATCCCATACCTCCTCTATCAAAAACATCTTAGCAAATCTGTATGCTTATTCAATTTGAGAAGCAATGATCCAGATAATAAATTAGATCCTTTTAACCATGATGTCCATTTGGAAAGATCAAGTCTTAAGGTGTCTATCAAAATCTTAAAGCTTTAGAGTCACATAAATAATAGACATAAGCAAATAGCAATTTTCAAATCAAAATTGGGAAGAGGAAAATAATAAGTGTTGTAGTAGCAAGCTAATTTCCACTGTCTCAGTTTTGTTTCTCATACTTTTATCATATTCTATGAGCGATTATACATTTGAATTGAAAATATATGGAGAGATTTTTCTTGACATAAATAATAATATGTCCAAAGTCCTAAACTGGAGAAAGGGCCTGCTTGACTGTACATATGCAAGGAGCTCTATGTGCTGGTATATTAAGCATAACACAGATGTATTAAAAAAGCGAGTCCTAAATGCACAGGTTTATTCACCTAGAGCCTTAAATAAGTTGAAAGTGTCTATAAATTTAGACGGAAAACAATGGATAACTGCTGGTAGATTTTTGTGTTTGTTTTACAATGGAAAATGAAAATAAAGATCATGTTTGAGACACTCTGAAAGGGAGAGAAATTAGGGGGATGGAGGTAGAAATTAGGGGAATGGCTAAATTCCCAGCCACTTAGGTGGGAAAAAATTAAAGCCTTAAAAGAAGTCAAGAAGTGGGATGTAAAAGGAATTTTTGATTCACAAATGACCAATTAGTGACAGAAAAACATGGCATCTCAGGGAGAAGCAATTATAAATATATTAAAAAATTATCCTTGGAAGTACCATTTTTACGGCATGCCCGGGCTGAGGAGCAATTTGAAGGCACCGGGGGAGGCAATGCGCTCGCCGCTGGTCGTGTTTATTGTAGTCAATTCAGTGTGTAGTGGAATTTGGATGTGAAATTCAGAGAAAGGCAGGGTCTGAAATTAGAGGTTTGACAGCCACTAGAATTTTAGCAATAGGTAAAGTCAGGGATGATTTTCTCCGATAGAAGTATGTTGCAGTAAACTAAAATTAGAAACTTGAGAACTATCAAAAAATAAAAAGTTGGTGGAAGAAAAGATGTAAAAAGAAGAGAGTGAAAATGAGAAGCACAGAGGTGAGCAACAAGTTAACATGAGTGAAATCAGTTTCTTCAAAGGGAGTAATTAAAATAGGAAAAGAGAAGATTTTTCTCTTGTTTTACAACTTCAGGCAAGAAAATTCAGGTTGTTTATAAGTGGATAAGAATTGCACTTGCGGAGTCAATTCACTGAATTTAATGATGACAGAGAGATAGAAAAATAAATGTAAACTGTGGCAGTGAGTAGAACCTTCCCCCCCAAAGCTGATTATAGTTTTCTTGATGAGAACCCTGCTGGCGGTTCCCTGTTGAGTATGCCCAATTGTTAATGTCCTCCCACAATCAGACCCAGACTTTTTCAACCAGAGAATTTTTCAATTTTCATTTCTTCCACAGAAAATCAGCAATCAGGATTTGATGCCGACTAGCATTATTTTTGAAAATATTATATAAAATTGTTTTTCCAATGTAAATAGCTTACATAAAAAATCCTGATTTTTGGAAGAATAGACCTTTACTTGTCACATGATTCACTTCACGGAATGAAGGCTTTCATCTTATGCCTTTTAATCAAACCAGTTTTAAATGATGTTTGTTTTCCAGAATTTTCATCAGGCTATAGAAAAAATACTAGTAAGTTTATTTTATGCCATTTCTTTCTCATAAGAGAAATTTCCATGATAAGATTTTTCTCATTAAGCTGACATTTTATTTCTCTATTCAAAAGTACAATCTACAGATTCTTTTAACAGTGGAAAGAAACAAATATTTAATTAACTCCTGCAGTCTTTACGTTTCTCTGTCCCAAATGGTCAGTATGTTTACAAACAGCCACTGTGTTAAAATTATTCAAGCAATGGGTAACTGTCAAAATCCAGATATTTTTATCATATTTTTTTGTTATAAAATCTACGTTATTGCATGAGATAGCACAACAAATTTCATTAAATAATTTCATGTATTTCTCATGATATCATGCTATCTGGTGCCCAAACAATATATCCAGTTTTATTCCATTAACAAAATCACCAGAAATAGTTATTCACTTTTCTAATATTTTATAACCTATTGGAGATTCTTCAGAGTTCATGAGGATATTGCTAGAATTTCCTAAACATAGGAATCTTTCAGAGGACACAATAAAAGTAAAGAAAGATTTTTGGTCTTCTGGATATATACCTAGTAAAGGAATTATAGGATCAAATGGCAGATCTGGAACATATTCTTTTTAGCAAAGTATCTCAAGAATGGAAGAAAAAGTATCCAATGTACTCAGCCCTACTATGAAGCTAATCTATAGCTTTCATATGAAGGCTAAAACCCAGTTATAGCACAAGAAATGGGGAAAGGGGCAAGGGAGGGGAGGGGTG